>VZSV01000108.1:2852101-2868326 GCA_013398735.1 Nothocercus julius | reverse complement strand
TTTAAGATCCCATTATCATTACCACATTAACATCTCCTGCCAACAGACAGAATGGCCCATTAAATCCACAATAGTCCAGAGGTAAAATACATTTAGCACCATCAGGTAGGATCTTTCTAAAAATTATTCTCCCATACTGAATTCTTTACTCTTCAGAAGGGAATATATAAACTTCAGCATATGGTACAATATATCCACTAATGAAAGAAAAATTAATTTTCCAGCAGTGTTTTCATTCTCTTAGAATTTCCAATCTGAGTTAACTGACTTGTTGAGAACAAGTCAGTTTCAAGTCATGAAAATCATGAATCATAGATTTTTTCTGCAAAATTATTACCTGGTTATAATCTCAGTATAAAACCTATTAAATTGTTTATATGAATCTAATTTTTCCCAGTAATATAAGTTGAGAATTCACTTTCTTACCTATAAATGTTGCTTTATAATCAGCTTTTTGGAATTTTCTTTCACTGCTTAGAAACAGTGAGTATCTCCTTGGTTACTTACAATTTCACTAAATACATCAATCTGCATTGTTCTGTTTTATTAGAATGAGATTTTTTTAAGCTCTCCTGGGACAGAAACTTTTCATTATCTCACGGTGATTATGTAAATAAGACTAGGATATGCTAATAGTCCTGCTCAACCTAATTCACAAAGAATGAGAATTTGTTAGAGGTGGAACCAGAGCCCCAGTCCCTTTCAATTTCTTTTGTAGTATACTGCTATCTGGCTTAAACAACTCACTGTGGATTTACTCTAATATTTATACTTACTCTTGGCTCTGCTGCAGTGTGCAGAGGCAGGATGCAGCAGAAAGTACAGTGGGATCCTCAACAGAAACATGGATATTTATTTCTCTAAGCAGAAATTAAAACAGCTCAGAGGCTGCTGCAACATCCAGGTCACAGGCTAGAAAGGCAGTAGAAAACTATTTAACTGTCTTCCTCAAGCATAATGATCACTACTGTGAAACATCTGAGCATTTGGTCCACTCAATCTAAATGGTTCCAGAGGAGATAAACTATTACTTATTGTAAATAAATATGCATTTACCATATGTAAATAAGATAGTATCCATTTTTGAACAGTGAAATCTAAGAGAGAAAATGCAATATATTTTAATGCAGTTAGCTGTTATATGTCAAAATTAATTGAGAAATACATTTAGGAAATTACAGATTTCCCCAATTATTTAGGAATACTAAATAGTAATGAAGTTAAGTAGGGAAAAAAAAAAAAAAAGAAAGAAAGAAAAAAAAAGGACTGGATTATTGTTCATGAAATACCTGGTGACTGAGTAGATGAAATTTACCTTGATTCATGAAATCTATTCATCCTTAATGAAAGGGCTCCAGATATTCTCAAAGCTGAAATAATGCAAGTAGCCTCCAGGGTTAATTTCCAACAACACAAAGTAGAATGACCTATGCATGTGTGCTAAAGGCCTTTCTAGATAGAAAAAAATATATTTGTTCACAGATGTTCCATACTGTATGGATGAACAGAGAAGAAAAATGCATGTCATTCAGACAATGCATCAGGACATTTCATAGAAGAGTTGAAGGAAAAGACTTCCTTATATTAACTATAGAATAGTTATAGAATAACTACAGAACTATAGAAAGAAGCCTTTATCAAGAATGACAAGGGTTTTTTAGGTTGTGTTAAATAAGTCCAGAATTTATGTAAAGTGCTGATGATGATCAAGCAATGATCAAGAATGGACGAGGAACTTTTTAATTTTTACAGATCAAAATGCAACACTAGAGTTGTCCATTCTGACTCAATGAGATGCATGATGATTTACTTCAGGGCTAAAAATGTAGTTCAGTTTGCAGGCCCATACAGACCTGTCTAGCTTAGATTATTCATTATTGTAATATCTGAGAAGCTCTCCTTCACCTGTGCTGAAAGCGTTTTTAGTTGTAATGGATATGTCCTGTTGTGAACACTTGCATTCATGACGTGGCCAAAACTCTATTTTTTAGAGAACATAATCAAAACAGTCCGTTAGTAATACCTTGCAGTCTTACAGCAATGGAGACAGCAGAATTATTTTTAAAGGTGAGTCACAGAAATAATATAGATGGAAATAAAAAGAAATTTTTGAAAAGCTAACAGTTCTCACCATGTATAGAAAGTAGAGCTGATAAGAGATAGAACAAGAAAATTATATTCATTAGGAACTATGATTAAATATGATTTGATGATAAATATTATTGTGTTAATTCTACATCCCATATCCACAATTTTTCACAGACTTGCAGAGAACAAGTATGATATTACAGTTAAATGTTATTTCTTAAGAATGATTTTCTAATGAAGCCCTAATTCATTTATTATCAATAAAATATGTTCCATAAAGAATATTGTGCAGATCTTTTAGTTTAGGCAGTCTAAGAAGTATTTTTTTCTGCATTATGATTGAGGCTGAAATTGCTGTTGTGGATTGCATACTGTTGTAATGATAGAGGCAAATTGCATACACATTAAAAAAATCTTGAGAGTAATGAGACTGCTTAAAATCTTTTGATCTATTACAGAAGCATCATCAAAAGATATTGTATGTTATTGTATGTTAATGTTCAGATCTACCTTAAATTTAATATATGTGTGATATACATTCAATATGTGATATATGTAACTGTTTTATGCTCAATTTTAGAAGTTTGTGCGATACTGAAAGTTGTCTGATCATGCACTTTTGGGTATTTGTGTGTATTCTGTATATTTCTCATGCATGTTATTGAAAGGGAAAGAAAAAGGAAATTCCATACAACATTTTGAATGTTTCACTTTATTTTGTTGAACTCTACAGCTCTAAAAACACAAGATATTACAGGAAAAAAAAAATCTTGCAGATCAATTTTAATCCACTCAAAGAGACAAGAAAGTCTTGGACTAGCCTATTTCTGATGGTCATGAAAAGGTGACTAAAAGTGCTGAGTTACCTGACAGAGGACTGTAACGTCTAGCTGGTTAAGATATCATCATGGAGAAGAACGGGAAGCTATAGACAAAGGAATCTTTTCTTGACTACTTGTCACAGAACGAGTGTGTGGGGGGGTGAGTGACACAATGCACTTCACTTGTGTGAAAGAAATAGTAATAGGTTTTATTGATATGGACAATGGTTTCATGAGATTCTGTGGGAAGGTCACTTATTAGTTGCTGCATGGCATTCAAGATAATACATAGAATTATCAAGGATACCCTGCCGTTGAGTCATGAGGTTCAGATTGGACTCCTTTGCTTTCCAAACTCCTCTGAGAGTAGTCTGGGTGCAGCAGAATATAGTCCTAGTCCCAGACCTGGTCAATGGTTTATGACTAAGGGATTTCATGCAAAGTTACGTCAGTAAAGTTTACAAGTTCAAAAAAGAGAGTGCACTATGGTCACCTACCATGAATCTGTTAGGATCTGGCAAGGATCTATTAACCTCGAGGAGCATTCTTGAGAGGCGTCCCTGCTAAAGGGCAGATCCTGGCGTGCAGCCTGCTGTCATGCAGTCATGTTCCATTGCTCTCCGACTGTCCCCGTATTTATGGGATAAGGTGACTGACATAGTCATTCTTTCAATTCAGAAATGAGTGTTAGTTGGTGTAGGCACAATTAGCCTTATCTCCCCATTAGGATGCAGCCATCAGGACTGTTATTGATGGTTAATGTGTGAGTGGGGGAAGGAATGAGGGAGGCAGCCCCCAGGATGAGGTAATGGCACTGATGGTGAACACCAGAATAGGGCTAGGTGTGAAAAGTCAGGTTAAGCTGGGAAAGCACATCTGTCACACTACTTCAGAAAGAGGAAAAGATTGGCAGTGTTCTGGAGGAGACTGAATGTGCAGAAGGGTTTGGAAACAATAAAGACATTTCAGATATAGGTGAAAATATGTCAAGAAAGGTGGAATAAATAAGGGGGAAGTAATTTGAGAGACAACAAAAGAAAACAGAATCAAATGCAAGACCTGGACCAGAAGGGTCAGTAAAAGAATTCTTTTTAAGTTGTTCTTGCTACTCAAAACAAAGGAACGCAGGCCCGGTGTAGTAGGACCCTAACAAAAGCAGGTGAGCGTCCATGAAGAAGAGCCTTAAAACGTCCAAATATGTATGTGTGTATATGGGACAAAAAAAAAAAAAAAAAAAAAAAAAAAGCCATTGGTTTCGTTGGTTTCCTTCTTATCCCCAATGGTTTCTTACTGATACGAACAACTATTATTAATTTCTAACAATTCAGATATAGAAATCAACTCAGTATAAAATGACGCTAATTAAAGGATGGGCTTTAAACAAACAAAAAAGTGTGGAAATATGTATGAAACTGTTCCTTTCAGTTATGTCAAATAAGATATAAACTAACCAGAGGAAAAACAAGGTCAATTGGCTGGTAATTTTAGAAACTGTGTCTATATTGATCACCATTCTGAACAGCAGCAATTTAGTATAACCCAGTAAATACAGTGTTTCAGACCGAGCCTGTCACAGATAACTGCGGTTCTTGCAGACTATGCATCTTGCAAAGTCCATAGAAGTATCCATAGAAAGTATCATTCAGTGCCAAGTATTTTTCACAGATCCTGAAATCACAGTGATCTGGACCCAATATCTGTGTATGTAAATACCCCCTAAACCAGAAAGTCCCCTTCACCAGTAAGACAATGCAATGCTGAGAAGAGATAGCTAAAACACCCTTAAAAAATCCCAGCAATGTGTGATTAGGAAAACTCAACCCCATACCTGGATGTAGTCAAAGCTTAGATTCAAATCCTGTAACTTCCATTTTTAATTAACTGACAGAAAAATATTTGAGTTCCAAAATTTGTCATACTTCAGAACA
Source organism: Nothocercus julius (assembly GCA_013398735.1). NCBI lineage: Eukaryota > Metazoa > Chordata > Aves > Tinamiformes > Tinamidae > Nothocercus > Nothocercus julius. Next base: position 2,863,489 of record VZSV01000108.1, on the reverse strand, counting down.
TGAGCTGACTGTCAGGAGGTAAGAAACGCCAGCAAAGACTTATGCTTTCTACATCTCAGCTATGCAAAGGCCAGCCAGCTCCAGGTTGTATAAGCAATTAGCAATACAAGCATGATAGACTGAAAACAAAGCATATGAGCTTTTGTTTGCTGATGATTGATGGAGGGGGGGAAATGCTACAGATAGTGCCACTCTTTGTTAGGATGAATTGCCTTTTTGTTCAAAAGCATTTATTTTTTGGAGCCTCTGTGATATTAAAATGTGATATCATCCATCTGAATGGCCTCATTTAAAATAAGGTGCAATACATTTGCACTTGGAGTAAACAAGCTAAATTTAGGTTGAAAGGCCAAGAAGATATAAATGCAGGTGCTGGAAAATCATATTCTGCTCAGCCAATAGTTTGTTTCTAATTCTGTTTTTTATTGTTATTGACAACAAAAAGCGTCTTAAAGGGATTTTTTTTTGCTTCACTACCTAGTTTTGTTAAATAGGACTTAGGGCTATTACTGAAATTGTTATAAAAACCCAATATGCTATCCTGGAAAATCCATTCTGAAGTCTTTACAACAAGAGCAAATGTATCTTTAAATGAGTTGCACAAACATAGTGTTGAAGCTGGGTATTCTATACACTACAGTCATAAGAGTAACAAGCCTTGAAGAAACAGTGAGGGACTTAATATCTTGCTTGCTTCTTAAATTCCATGACCCGTCTTACTCAGGTCAGACCACCTGCTTTCAAAAATGTACCAAATCAAAGTTAAAAGCCAAATACAGAGCATCTGATTTTTTTTTTTCTTTTTTTTCTCTCTGATCAGCACAGAAACTTTATGCCCTTAACATCCACCAAAGGAAAACTTAAGAAATAGTCTTGCCCAATGAAGAATCATTTTTGGGTTTCCAGTTCACTTGCCAGAAATGAATGAAAAACATACTTAGTGTTGCATCTGTACCTATTTACCCCAGGTAATTTCAAAAGAGAGGCGGAATTTCAGTCCCTAGGTTTTGCTGAATGCCTTCTGAAATTAGCTGTTGTAAATAGATGCAGATACAACACTAAGCAGAGCCATTCATCTTCATTCAAAACAATGGTAGTTAAATTCTAAAGTGATTAAAATTCCACCAAACCTCACTTCTATCCTTGGATGTTCCCACAAAGAGAAAGAAAAGTGAAAAACATATCCTCTACAAGATCCATTTATAGAAAAAAAAAAGCACCCAAATATTCCTGTATATTTATAAAGCAATTTAAATAACAGATTCTGAATTAATTTCTATTTAATAATTTAGACTCAGTTCTAGTGTATCTAATTTAGTCATCAAAAATTTAAGAGTTTCACCTGCAAAGAGGGATAGAGATGGTTATCTTCCTGAAGAACATGCTGAAAGTCAGTAGGCAATAAATGGGAGCAGGAGATATCTCTGATATGGACCATGGACCTACTTCTGAGGCATTTCAGCACCCTGGACTGATTGGAAAGATTGGAAAGATTGGAAGAAATGCCCAATGCTTCTATCAACCTGGAAGTCCACCAGTGAGGATTTTCATACCAGAATTGTTTGGAAACAAACCAGAAGGTTTGTTTGGAAGGTTTCATACCAGAAGGTTTGTTTGGAAACAAACCTTCTAAGCAGCAGATTTGGTACAAAGATTTGGCTATTGTGAGATAAAGACAAAGGATTGCCAACCTTCTCTACACCCTGCGTAATTCATTTTTTTTCTTTCTTTAGAAAGTTTTCTGGGATAATTTCTGTAGTGCTTAGCATTTCATTCAGTGATGAAACAATATGTAGATATGCTTGATGACTGAAATTCTCTTATGCAGCAAAAATAAGAATTGAAAAAGAAATATAGCAAGAGGAATATTCCTTTAAGAAGCAGCACACCCCTTAAAGTAAATGCAAATTTTAGCTGAATTTTCTGATACCAGAACATAGGCAAGTTTCTCTGAAAATGTCTTTGCTGAGTCTACATGTTTATATAATTTTACTTTTGCATAATATGCAATTAATATTACCTGAAGTTAGGCAACAGGGAGTTCTTCTCCTGTTAGATGTAGCATGAAGTTTTTTAAATTAATTAAATCTGGGTTAAGTGAAACAAAACTTTCTGGCCTAGACACATAATTTGCTTTACATTTAGTGCATTTACAGACATATTGGCAAAGTGAAACCTATGTGATTATGATATACTATCAGATCATATCTGTTAAAATATGATTTATAGGTGGAATTATTTGGATTAGAAATGATAACCAAAATCTGTGAGGATGTCATATTCATCACAAGACTAAGAAGGCTGATTTTAGAATACTGCAGATTGGATGAGCAGTGTATCTAAAATAATTTCAATTTTTTTACTGAAGAGTGTTAGACTCCCAATTGTCTGAGAATTTGGAGAAAAGAGCAAGAGCAGGTTAATAGCTTTTCTCTCTCTTTAATACATTTATTTCTTTCTAGAAGAGAGATGGAAGTTGTTCACTCAAGCAAGGCCTTTAGAGACACTTGTCTAATTGGTGGGTAGAGATGAAATGAGAAAGCAAATGAATTTTTAAGATGAAGAGTAATGGATGTGAAGACCTTGAATCAATACATTTCCAGAAGTTTACACACAAATGTCAATTAAGGAATGAGTGAAAGCAGAAGAAGACTTAAAAAAAAAAAAAGAACATATAAAACTATATTTAGCACCAAAAGTCAGGTTCACCTAACTCAGGAGATACCTATTCTCTCTAAAATCATCATCTAGGACAAAAAATACCCTTCCAAAGGTCATTTCCTCCAACACAGATTAAGTACCTTTATTGTAATGAAGACAACCTTGGTATTTCTGTCCCTCCTTTGTGAAGATGGAAGGTTGATGGAGGTTTCTTCCACTCGCTGGAGAAGAGCATTAGGTGTTTTAGATTAAATTCTCAGTTTTAGATGTCAAGATTGGTGAGATGATTATCTGACTATTTGGTGATAAAGTAACAGCATGAAGCATTCATGACATCAACTGTTAAAAAAATGGTGTGTTTGAGTATAGGATGATGGATACAATCAACAATCTAAATACAACATTCAAAAAGTTTCACTCAAATGCAAATATACTTTTGTCCTGGATCCTCTTGGACTCATTTTATTAGTTCTGTGAAGAGAGGGAAAGGGTAGGATTAGGTGACAAGGCTCTTCATCTTCTGTGATCAATGCCTGCCTGAGCCCCTTATGAAGGACTTTCCCTGCATCAGTTTCACAATATTGTAAGGCAAGTATTTTATGAAAGTGATATAATAAAGTTGAAATAAAGCTTATTATATCAGGTTCAGGATTGCTATTGACATACACACATGCTGCAAAAGCTTTCCCTTCTGAGATCAAACTAAATAATTAAGTGCTTCGAATAATGATATATTTCCCTGTGTAGCATCCAACACTGTTGGAGGTGCAAATCTTATTGAACGGGTGTCTCTGTTTGTGGAGGAGAGAGGACCAGGCCTGCTGGTCTGTCCATGAGTTGTCATTCTCATCCATACTGTTGTGGCCCCTGCATCATCTGGGGATGAGCAACACTGAGGAGAAATACTGGGAGTGAGACCCAGTAACCCAAACATTGTTTGCAGTTTTCTTTCAACTGCATTATTCCTAATGTATTCCTATTATATCTATAACATATCTGTATCTATATACTCCTAATATGCCTATAAATGGAATGAGAAAACAGAAAGTTAAGAGTGTATAGCTTATCAATTAAACAACAACAACAACAAAGGTGTTAATGCCATTACCTACTTCTGCTTTAGTTATATATTTGTGCTGTTCTAGGACGACCCGAAGGTTTTACTACAACATTTCTAGATTTTATTTTAGAAGTACACCAAGGAGAAAATGCAGAAAAACAAGTCACTGCTTCTAGAGCTTAAATCTGAAGGCTGCTGATTTTATCATTTGAAAATATTTATCTTGTAGACCCTGGGGCTCATGAAAAGAAATCAGAAGCTCCTTGTTAGTCGCTCACTAGGAAATACTTTGCAGCAGGTAACAATCTGTAATATAGCCTCAATTTAAAAGAAATAAAATATACTCACTGACAGTAGAATAAATCAGTTTCTTGAAGGCTGTATCCTATCATGGCTGTCCCAACTGCACAAATCTAAATTAAATTGTGGTTTTAATAATATGTCAAAAGCAATAGTATTTTTCATCTGAACAAAACAAAACAAACAAACAAAAAACAAAAAAAAATGAAAAAAAACAAAACAAACAAACAAAAAATCTACCACCTTGCAGATGGGATTTTATGCCAATACAAAGTCCTAATTCCATGAGAAGCTCAGTTTCTCTGGAGGGAAAACATCCTCAGTTTGAAAGAACTGTAGCAACTCCCCACAAGTCAGCTGCTTCCCTTACAAAATCTAGTAGAAACCCTTTAGCCAATGATTCCAGTAGTGATTTAAATTCAGATCAAATAAAAGATAGCAGAATCTGTTTTAAACCAGAAGTCTCAAATACAAAGGGCCATATAAAAAATATTTTAAGAAACTAGGGTATGTTATGTAATACCTTTAAAAATAAATAATAGTGTCAATAGTAATAATAATAGCATTCTACAGGCCATTTGGTTATCTGCTTTCTTCTACACTAAAGTCCCTTTATAATGTTCTAAAATTGCAAAAGGTGTTCCAAATGAGTACACATTTCATTTAAATTCACCCTAGTCCATTAAACTTATTTATACTTTATTGTTCATATGTTGCCAACAGAATTTTAGTAATTCAGGCTTAGCCTGAGGGATATTCAGAAGAAAGTGCATCATGCTCACAAATCAAATTTGAGGTTGCCAGTATAATTCATTTTAAATGACCCCAGCCCAAACTAATTTTGAGACAGATCTTAAGATAGTTAAACTACCTGCATTTCAGCGAAAGCTCATGGCTCTACTATCATTCTTGAGATTATGTTTATACTCTTATATTCTGTGAGAACTGTTGATTTTTTTGATATTTTCCAAATCTTATTTTTGTACATATCATGAGAGTATTCCAACTCAGCTGGCCACCTCAAGAAGCCGTAGCGCAGTGGAGGTACTTGGAAATATTTTCTATTCTTGCTGCAGTGCTCTATTTTTCTCATATCTCTATTAAGCTGGGGAAAATGAATGAATAAATAAATAAATAAATAAAAGTCTATTGTTTCTTATTCTGCAACTCTGGAAGAATAGTCTGAAAATTATAAAGTTAATTTTCTGATTGTCATTTGATCTGTTAACATTACAATTAAACTGTCAAATCAAACAATTGAGAATGAAGTAAAGAGTAAGTTTTTGTAACACTAACGCTTTACCTAGAAAAGAATGTCTCCCCTCACACACACTCTCTCAAGTAAGAGTAAAATTATTCTGAAGTTCAAAGAGAGGGTAGTGCAAAAGGAATAGAGAATAAGGAATCATACACTCAAAGGAATAAAAATGGAGAGCTGGGAGGGGACTGCAGGAGATTATTTAGCCCAGTTATCTGCACTGAAGCAAGACTGAATATATTTAGACTGCTTTTTAGTCTAGACAGACTTGTGTTCAACCTAGTAATAAAAGTTTCCAGTGAAGAGATTGCACAGTCTCCTTACTCTGTGGTAGTGTTTCACTACCTATGCAATTAGAAAGCTTTTCCCAGTATTTAGCTTCAGTCTTCTCTGAGACAAGCTAAAAAAACACATTCTCTGTGCATTTTTTAAAAGTGTGATTTGCAAACTGGGGCATATAACTTCTGCTACAACAGCTGGAAAAGAATTTTAATTTCAAGGATATTAATTCCACCTAGGTGTTGCTGAGAATGATTGAAAAGTGATTGATGAACAATAACTAAGGCCAAAATTAGGTGCTAGAATGGGTTTGATTATCTTATAATTCAAATCTCCTGTGCTAATGAGGAAATGGAATATATATATTCTGTTTTTATATACAGATGCATATATATGTTGAGTTTGGGAGAAAATTTAATTTTCCTAGATCTGTGAAAAAAGATCATAGTCATTTTGTTAATTGCATAATATAATAGAAACAAGAAGGAAGTAACTTTTTATTATAGTTTATGACATTGAATAGTTACCAGTAACAGACTTTTAGCTTATTACTGAGGGACCCTTCCATTACACACATACTCTAAGATACAATTTTATGTAAGTTTATATATTTTTAGTCCTTGCTACTACTGTAATTCAACTTCTAGGACCCACTTGCTTATATTTTAATCATGTAGGTCTTTTTATTAAAATTCCTTCTGCAGTATCTAAGTACAAACTAATGTAAACAGAAATTGTACAATGAATTAAAACATTTCTTAAAATGTCACATAGATTTTTTTTTTTTCCCCCCCATGGGCACATTATTAGTACACTTGATAGCACTGAATTGCTTAACTGGAGAATTAGAAATTTTTGATTTCTAAAACCAGAAGAAACCAAGCAGAAGAACATCAGCAGCCTCATCATGGCCATAGTTGTGACTTTTTTTCATCTGTGCAGGCAGGAGCAGTGAAGCTGTCATTCATCTGCTTGGTTCAGTAAATCACCTTGGTTATAACCCATTCCTGTCCTTGATTACAGTCCTTTCCTCTCATTGGCTTCTCACAAATACTGTGCAGCTGCTTTGCCCTCCTTCAGGTGTGTGTGTCTGTCTGCCTGCCTCTCCATCATGCTGTTTTCCCAGACATCCCCAGCAATTTTTGCATCTGGTACCTAATTTTAGGGGGGGGGGGCGGAAATATGAGGTATCATTTGCCATCTTCCTTGTGGACTGAATTGCTCTGAATCTTCCTTGTAGGACTGAAATGAGAAAGCAGTAATCTAATTACACGCAGGAGAAACCAGGCAGGTGAAAGCCGAGGGATGCTAAACTGTATCTGCTGGGCACATAGAGCAGGATAGAGTGTTTAGAAGCATACGTTGATGTGAGTGGGGAATTAAAATATATGTATATTTTTTTTTCCCAAGTCAGGACAACAGGTGGAAGAGCATGTTGAACTTAGATGCCTGAAACCCACTTCAGGTGTGCAAATGCTTTTCTTGCTCTGGTGCTTTCTTCACCCTGTATTCAGGTAACTGCCATTTCCAGCCCTTGCCTTTTAACAGAAGAAAAGTCGCAGTGAAGGACTTACAAATCACTGTTAAAAAAATGCTGTTTGGCACAATAAGACCATTGTGTCAAGCTTATGATTGGCTTTTAAGCTCAATTTAAACTGTACTTGCTTACTGGCTGGAAGAACAAATGTTCTATGTCAAACCAAGTCAAGACATCAGGAAACTGGTGACTACAGTTCATATTTACTTCATATCAGTAGGTGTCTCAGAAGTTATTAGCATCAAAGACCTATCTACTCTTAGAACAGGGGCTTTGCCAGGGTGTGGTACAACATCCATCTCTTTCGCCAGTTACTGATACCTAATAGGAAAGTAAGGGAAACACTCACTTCTTTCAAACTTCTTCTGAAGTTGATCAAAAGCTAGGCATCTGTCACTTCAAGTGCAAATCAGACCGTGTTCACCTGGGTTTTTAGCTCTGTTAGCTACCCAGCTAAATGAGCACTCGACAGAAATACTTTTAGTCTCTGCTCAGTCTGTGTCAGTGTTTCAGGATCCAAAGATATCCTAGATAATTCTGTCATTTTATGTGCCTTCAGACACTTCTTGTAATTTGAAAGTGAGCAGTCTGAATCACTGAGCTTTATGTACCCATAATCTCAATTTTGGTTGATAAGAATTTTCCTGTAAGAGCCTAACTTCAACCGTTTCCAAAATCTTGTTCAGATCCGATATTGTAACAGCCTACTTCTCCAAAACAGATAAACTTTGAGCTATCTTTCCACTTTTCTGCTGAAAAATTTGTCAAAATTCCCAGGAAATGGTGAGTACCATGTGATAGATACTGGCTGCTTTGGGAATAAAATGCAAAACAATCAGTACAAACGAAAACGGATATCCTTTGGGACAAATAAATACAGTCAATGAATACCTCTCTAGAAAGAAACCAAACCTAAGAATAAAAAGATGGCATTAAAATGTATTAATTTAACTTTGAGCTCTGTAATTACCGTGTTCCTCAAAGGCTAGTTTTATATCTTTTTCTATAAATCTTCATCCAGGAATGGATATAAAAAATGGAAGAATATATTCATGTGTTGCAAACTGGATAGCAGTTATATCTGCTCAACAGTGTGTACGAAGCTGTGTGCATGCAGGCATGCACACGTGAATCCTCTGCTCACAGCATTCAGGCATTGAGACCCAAATCTGTTAAAAATTACAGAGATATGACCCTGGAAATAAGGGTGCTGGCTATAAAGATGATGATGAATAAGACACCCAAATACTTATGACCTCTGAGTATTTTTTACTGTATAACTAAACTAAGGCAAAAGCTAAGACAAATGTATATTTAAAAAGATAGAGAAAGAAAATTCTTCCAGGAGGATGAATAGCTCAGTGGTTAAGAAAGTTGGAAGGTAGAAGTCCCATTCCCTTATCTGTTTGATTCAGATGGGAAATGTTAATTCTCCTACAGGAACCCTCAGTTCAAGGCTACCTATTAATCTAGCAATATTCCTTTTTCTCAGTTTGAATCTCAGAGTTTATACTGGAACTGAGAAGTTCAGTTTCGTAGTTTCAAAGAAACTGCTATGTCCTCGTGAAAGGCTTAGCTTTTTGATAAATCACCAAAGCCATTTTGCCAAAAAGTAGTTTTTAACTAAGGCTCTGAACAGGACATTATAAGCCTCTTTCTTTCATTTATGTCAGACCTTTAGAGAGCATCTCAAAGGGATGGTCAGGCTTCAGAGATTTCTGTACACTCTGCATTGCAGTGTACGTGATCCATAAATATTAGCAGTCATATTTTTGTCATATTTTACCTGAAAAGAAGCAACAGGATTTTTTTTTTTTTTTTTTTTTTTTGGCCTTTTTTAAACTAGATGCTTCATTTCTCTATTCTGCAGTCATTATTATAAAGCTTTGGTTGTAAGGCTAGGCTATCATGTCTCCAACCTTTTGGTCTTCTTTTCTTTTTCCTACTTATTTTTTGCTGCAGGTTATTGATTGTGGAGTATGCTGGCTATAGTATTGATTGGCCCCCTACTCTGCTGAACAACGATTACTGCTACAGTCTTTTTTTTCCAGAGAACCTCCCATCTCTTATGGTAGAGGTTTTATAATAGCACTATTTTTCTATCCAATAAAACCACTGCTGGTTTCCAAGCATATATTGTAAAAGAAGACCTAGGTATTAATTTATTCCCATACAAGTTGGCATATGCTTAACATTAATGACAGAACTGAAAACTTCATTTGTATCAAGTTAAAACTGAAGAACTCAGAATGTTTTTCCTAAGTTGCACTGAAGACTGCAAAACTGGTGGCTAAAAAAATCATCAGGCTTTTAGTAGCTTGTCAAAGACAAGGTGACATAATTTAGCTGTCAGTGGAGGTGCTCAGTAGTCACAGAGACTCTAGAAGCTCACATCAAGATCTGCTGAGAGATGGTAACTGAGACAGCTGATTTTCAAGGCATATGACAAAACTCATCATTTCTTCTGTGAAGGAGGTGGTTGGAAGAGCTTGTCAATAGATGTGGGCTGCAAGACTATGTCAAATGCTACTGCAGAATATTAAAATACAATATTAAATATGTTATTAGATATCAATTCATTCCTTTTTGTTGTTGTTGCTGTTTGAATTGGTTGTGCCAGATGCCTAGAGTCAAGCCATATTTAAGTGAATAAAGAAACCAAGTTTCCCAAATTAAATAATTACTATAGTAAAAAGTCACTCAATTCGATTTAAATATCTGCAGAATCTTTTTGTACCTCTTTGCTAAAAAAAAAAAAAAAATAATAATAATGTAGAAACATGCTTTAACTGAGGGCTTTTCTTTCATTCGGGGCTTGTTGTACTATTATGAGAAAGTGGCAACATGGCCATACGGATCAGTTGCTGAGGAAGGGTCTAGGAACACCAAAACTCTTTTTCTGCTAGGTTTTATTGCATAACCTCTTTAGTGAAACAAGTGCTGTTGAAAACCACTCTGTCTGAACAGGTTCCCAACCTGGAGGGATGTTCTGAGAAATTTCTTGAGAATTTGAAGGACCTCAGAGTCTTCTTTACAGTCTTCCTGTTCATAGAAAAATATCCACAGGAGTTTAAGGGAAGGTGGATATCTCTGCCATTGTTTTTTTCCCACCGGATATGACTTCCTATTCCTGGTGCTGTCTGTTAAACAACAATCCTCTGAGAACTGCCTGGCCTCTTGATACATATCTGAGATATACCAGAGAACCAAAGGAAAACAGGCAGTTCTCTCTCCTTCTCCCTCTCTTGACCTAAATATTGTCAAATATTTTCTTAGCCTCTTTTTAATGTATTCCAGTGACAGGGATCCTACAGTCTGTCTCAGCAATCTGTTCCATTGCTAACCTGCTCTTGCAGCTAGAAAGACTTTTGTTTTTAATCTCTAAAGTAATTCTCTCTTGTTGAAACATGATCTCATTATTTCTTGTACTAAGCTCACTAATTATGAAGACTTCATTCTCTGTTTGCAGCCAACTTGTGTGCACTTGAAGTCCATTATCGTCACTCACTCACTCTTGTTTTCTCTAGATAACACATCTATAATAAGTCACATCTCCTAAACTTTTGATTATTCTTATTGTTTGGTTTCCCTTTGTTCTACAGCCCTTCAAGCAGATATTCCAAAGTTTTTAATGTCTTTTCAATTTTAAAACTTACTTGTATTGTACATTAAACAACAACACTCAGAAGCCTGAATTGCTATTCCCAAGGCTAGATTAATTTAGCTGTGATTGAAGATTTTTTTTTTTTTTTGTCAGAAGACATATTTCTTACTTATTTCCAGAAACTGCATCATGATATGCAAATGCACTTTGAGGATATTAATCCCCCCCAAAAATATATTCCTAATGGCATTATTCCATGGACTTACAGTGGTAAGCAGTGAATGAATTTTGAAACTCTCTCATGGGACTGACTAATGTTAAGATGCTGGGAGAATAAGATATTGTTTTAGAGAAAAGTAAAGTAGCTAAATTGTCCACATGCTTACAGCCATCTGATTAAAAATCTATAGACTCTTTTATTTTGTTTTTTTATCCCACTTTTTTTTTTTTCTAAGTAATACATTTTTATATCTCAAAAATAGATGGGCTCCTTTATTCATTTCAGGTACTAGAAGCAAAAAGAATAGCACAGTGTATGCCAGAAGGTTTGTCAATCAGCCAAAATGATCAGTCTTAAAGGATGTATTTTTCAGAATCTCAGCCATCTGAAAACTGTCCTTCATCTAAGAACATAAAGCTTAATGATATTATAGCTATTTTTTATTATTAAATCAAACCATGATTAAATT
>VZSV01000108.1:2815448-2851966 GCA_013398735.1 Nothocercus julius | reverse complement strand
ATTGTTTAACAATAAGGCAATATTTGTTGTTTAAGAAAATTAGGTGAACTACAATGTATCAACAAAGAGAAAGTGTGTCCTGTGCAATTTAGGTAGCAATTAGACACGAAATAAGAAATTAAAATCTAATTTATGGAAATATTCATGAAAAGTGTGTACTGCACAGCTGTTAATGTGAAAAAGATCCATTAGTCTGCATGAACCCATTATGCATCATTTATTAGAATAAAACTACTTCATCCTGAAACTTATAGTATTGTGTGGCAGGACCTTTATAAGGTCAATATCATGGGCTTTCTTCCATCTGTGATGAAAACAAAGAGCAAAGGTTTGGCTGATGAAAATTATATACATTTGTCTTTTTTATAAGAGTTTTAACAGTTCTCCAGATGTAATAAAATTGTATGTATTTAAAAATAAGATGACCTAATAATGTTTTGTTCAGATCACATGAACTAATCATGATTCTATTATAATTATCCTGAAACTATCCATCTAGAGCAGGCTACAAGATTTTTTGATACAAGTTTACCAAAAAGGAACTTAGTATAGCTGGGAACATGCAATCATGCTACATAATTAATGCAAAATCATTTCAAAGCATTTCTATGGGGACTCTCTTGGAATTTCAAAATGAGAGAACCAGCTAATGCTTTTCCATTCTCAAAATAAATAAATAAATTAGGTTGATTGATAACTGAAACATGGACAAGGACATTTAAATACCAAACACTCTTAATGTCTCCCTTGCAGAAGTTGATCTTAGTGAAGTTGCATTGCTCACTAGAGTAGTAAAATACAGTTTTAATTGTCCTATTTGTCCTATCTGACTATGCAATGTTTGATTTTATGAGGAGAAGCTGCAGACAGGGAGGCTCTCAAACACTACGGCTGTCAAAGCTTTTTCTTTTTTTGAGCTTATGAAATCTATGGGGGGTTGCGTAAATGCAACTATAAGACAGTAAATAAGAGCTTTTTATTAGAATTTCACCATTTAAGGAACACTTCAGGGAGGTGGTTGTAAACTCATTTCAGCTGAAGACAGTGAAAAATGTGTAGTGTGTTACAGAGCTGGTGCTCTCTGTGTCATGTTAAGCAGCTTCCCCATTGCAGCAGGTCACGGAGGGACAGCTTAGCACAGAATCAGAAGAGGATGTTCTCCAGCTTCACCCACAGAGGAGCAGGCTGTTAAGAGAATAAGGAAACAAGTCTCGAGCATCATAAAAATGCCCCGCCATGCCCGAGTTCCTGACACACACTGCAGTTTTTCAGTGCATCTGTCACAAGATGGTTGTATTACTTATTTATTGGAAGAGGACAAGCTTTCTGTCTAGCCGCAGTAATGAATAGCTGTACCTGGTGACACCTACTCCAGCATTCCCTCTGATAAGATCCAACAGCAGTGATGGGAGAAGGATGTACACACTGGACAAGCAAAGAGCAGCACTTCCTCAAAATACTTCAACGGAAAGCAAGGAATTGCGAAACGATGACCAACTGAATTGAGATTTCATATCTAATTGCCTTTGATGGATTTTTATTCCATTAATTTATCCAATTGATTTTGTGGTGAGAAAGCAACAATGAAAGATCACCCAAAAATCCCTCATGTAAATCAAAGTTTTCTGGAGGAAAAAAGATGAGTTAAATCAGTTAAATTCAGTCAGAATTTATAGATAGGTCAAGATCCCCAAATGATTTAATTTCTAAAAGTTTTGTGGGTGCACAAAAGAGGTATGCTTTCTGAAGGAAAAAAAAAAAAAAAAGCTTAAGGTTTAAAAACCTTATTTGAATTTATCTAAAAGAACAAGTATTTGTAACAGAAAACACAGATTTTCCTTCCAAAGCCAGAATATTGTATAACCAGTTGGCAGAGACTGTTACTTTTGCCTACTAGATACTTGAAAAGCATGTTATATAAGTGGTCCTAGATCAGCATGGAAGCAATAAGTTCTATTAATTACTCTGACACCCAAAATAAGGTGAAAAGAGATCAATTTAAGCTTTCTCTTAATTGCTGCTACAAACTGAGCAGAACACCACAAGATGATTTAACTCATTTAATAAGCCAGCATGTGAAAGAAAATACAAGGAGAGGACGGGATGAAAATCACCACTATCCTGACACTCTGTACAAGTGCTGAAGCTCATCTTTAGCCCTCAGAATCAAGTTTTGCTATTCCTAGCCCACATGTAGATTTTCTGCATAGGCAAAAATCCAAATTTGTGAATACTATTTAAGCCTCCAATTCTATTATGAAAAACTATGTGGGATTTCAGTTTAAATGTTCTATGCACACCACTTAAAATCCAATTTCAAAAAAAAAAAAAAAATATAAAGGGTGTGATCCTGAAGATATTAAAGAACAAAATTAAACTCATTTAAGGCATTTCATTGGACTTACACAGAAATGAAGTTACTTACATGTCATATTATGAAAAACAAACCTTCACATTTTTTCTTTTATTTGTCCATCAAGCATTATCAGCTACAAGATCAAATCACTGTACTGCCTGACAATTATGAAAGGCTGCCATTTCTACTTTAGATCATTGCTTTCTTCCACTTGATTAAAAATCCCCAATATTGTCCTGTGCTTTGACTAACTAGAACATACAAGCCTGTCTCTTTTTAGTCTTTTTCTAAATATGGGCAGATCAGATCATCTCACAGTGTTCAAAGGGCTAGGCACTTCAAAAAATGTAAATAATTTAGTCTTCTGAAAGACTACTTTTTTAACATTATAAAGGCTTTGGCTTGCGGCTCCTTTCATATCTTTGGGAGGAAATTTCTCTAATGTATTCTTTCTTCTTAATTAATTTAAACATCTTTCAGTGTCTGTGTTAAGTGTTGCTATATACATCTTTTCCCTGGAGACTTTATTCCACAAGGAAATTCATCCAATTGAAGAAATGAGAGAGGAAGACAAAAACAAAAGAGGAAAAAAATATATATTTTCAGTCTTCATCTTATTCATGAGTAGCTGTCATTAAACACAATAGGGAGTTCACCTCCCCACCCCAGAATATCTGTGCCTGTGAACTTGCACAGTGCAAATCATATTTGCTGTCATCAGTCAAACACATCAGGGAGCACAAAAGGGAAAAAAACGCAGCTATTTTGCCCAGGACAAACAAGTCAGCCTAAGGCAGTCAGACTTCATTATCGTCAGTGCCAAACCACATCCACCCAGCGCTGGCTTTTAGAGCAGAGGCTGCCCTGACTGCTAAGGCTGAAGCGGGCGGTCGCTGGCGAGGACACGACGGCTCCAGGGACGGCAGCTCTCCATCAGGACAGGCCCTGTGCCTACCAGAGGCATCACAGTGTGCAGCACATGCTTTAACTCCTTCTCCTAAGCAAGCGAGGAGCAAAATAATGAACCATAACCCTCATAACCCTGCTAGGAGGAGTAGTAGGAGGAGTGTTAGCAGCTATTGCTGATGCCTTTTTTCCTTTTCAGTGTAGAAACTTTATGTTTTAAGACTAGATCTGCCATAAAATCCAAGGGTCTCTCCAGTGGAGTTAGATACAGCTTGTCTGACTTCAATTTAGCTGTCTCGAGTACTTGTCACAGTACTGCAGCACCACAGTTGGGTTTTGCAGTAAATCAATAGCATAATAGCATACCTCTGTTAGAGATATGTGGGGAACCTGGAGCAGATCTGCCCATGCTGCCTGCAATTCTTGGGCTGTATAGCAGAAGATAAATACGATAAAGGGCAATTAAGATTAATCAGTTTAGCATATGTATGTTTTAAATGTTGTATTTTTCCCAATGTATATTATATGAGGTCTGTCACATTGTTTTAAATTTTTTAAGTTCATTTTTATTCCAGTCAATCATAGCCTTAGAACCAGGCTGCTCTGAGGTAAAATTTACCCCCATACATAGGATCATCAGGAGTCCATTTGCTCCTCTTAAAAATATAACCAAAGGGGAAGAGTATCTCACTTTTTTCTCAGCTCAAAAAACTTGACACAGATACTTGGCAATGCACTCAGGTAGGACTAGAAAATTCTTCACTTTCCGCAGCAGCAATATTTTTTTTTTTTTAACCTGATGATTTCTCTACATCAGGCAGCTCACACTCTGTTTCTTTGGACACTGAGATACAGTTCAGCTGCCAGACAGTTATCAGACACCTAACAAGTGTCACAAAATGAGGAACTGCAGCATGGACTGCTAAAGCAGACGTACGTGTAAGCTAACCCAGCACTACTCATTGGCAGGATCTTCAGAGCAATCCCTGTGCTTGGAAAGACATAGGTAGGGAAATTGTGCAACTTATTGCCATAAGTCCATTTCATTTGGAAAAGCACATTCAGTTGTGAAATACCAGGCGCTTCAACTTTGTATAAGAAGTGAGACTTTACAGGATGCCTACGGATAGCAAATGGGACTTGTCCCCTTTGTCAGTGAGAAAAACAACATAGTCAGTTCAAGATTCAGCAACCTAATACCTTAGTGCTCCAAATTACTACATATGCTATTGAGCCTCTCATGGATTATGAGGTATCATATTATTCTCTAAAATATGCAACCAAAGACTATGAATAACTGTATTTTTCCCCCTTCTTCTCGCTTCATGGCTATAAAGTGGAAGACTGGAGGTTATTGGATGTCCAACACAAAGTTTCACGATGCCACCAAAAGGCATAATGATAAATTGAATTAAAAACCCAGCTTCGTGTTGTTAAAAAGGGTATGCTACAAGTAGACAGTACTTGTATTATAGCATTTTTGAAGTTTTTATAAGGTTTTTTTAATCTAATGCAGTATTTTTATCTTCATGTGTGTGAGAACTGTGTCACACATCTATACATACACAGTGAAATTTATTTAGGTTCATTAGATTTAAAAGAAATGGAGGACAGGCAATGACAGGCAATTTTGCTTCATTTCACCAAGGAAGACACCAGAAGCAATAAACTAAGTGGCAGAAGTTGGAGCAGAGCCAAAAAACTTGTGACACCAAGTGCCAGTTGCCTGCTGCAACTGTAATCCAAAATACTAAAGAACCTGCTACTGAGAGATTCACCAACTGCATCATTTACCAGCTTCGTGGGAGATTAGTCATTTGGGAAAAAAACAAATGACAAGTAATTTTTCCCCCTATTAAATTAAAATGGGAGGCCTTTAGGGCTGTTATCCAATTTTACTTGTTTATAGTCTAAGGAAAAAAAAATCTGGGAACTGTGGATTGGCTGTGTAAAAGTGGAAGATTAGGCATCACTTCCACAGTAACAAAAGAACATAAAAAATCTTCCACTGATCCAAGTTTTTAACAGAGATTTCAAGCAAATAAACTAATATCTGGCTTTCTTTCAGACTGCTTCAATGATTGCACATATCTAGCTTTATCTATTCAGCATTTCTGTTCTCCAAAGATTCTGGCCATTTTCTTTCATGGCTCAGAGGAAGCAAAGCACTATTATCATTCAGGTTTCTTTGATTCTTTCAAATTGTATATTATAGATGCATTACATGAAAAATGCAGTTAAAATGCACTTTCCAAATTCCTTTAGAATTAACATAACACAGACAAGTAAAATAACATTTTTTTTGTTTCTCATTAAATAAAGAAATGCATTAACAAAGATAATCATGTGGGGATTTTTAAGAAATCTATTCCCGGTCAACCTTAGAAGTATAAGAGTAAATATTGGCATTTTCTTTTTTCTCCTAGCTTTTGATGAAAATATACCTTACTGAACTGAAAAGAACAAAAAAGAGACATACTATAGAATTAGCAACAAATTTTTTCTCCTGTGTTTTTAAATACATTTTTTGATGTTGCTGTTTTTCAGATTTCTATCTGAATTAATTGCCTTGTAGAAGAAAGCAATAAGAACTGTCAGAATCAGAAAAGGTATCTTAGTTATTAAATCTTATCTAATCAGAATACTAAGGAACAAAGAAAATGTTTCAGTGTGATATATCTGTCATAATCATGCAAGTGTAATTATTGTGTTTCAGTACTGAAACAACTGCAAGCCATTTTGCTGTAAGTCTTATCTTGTGACATTTTGCAAGTGCATATATTTTATTCCTTTATATAATGTTCACATTAAGCCTTCTAATTCTAAGTCATGTGTTGACATAATACACAGGGGAAGGGTAATTCTGTAGTTAAAGTGCTCTAGTTTGGATCTCAGAAGACTTTGGTTTAATTTGCTGTCTAACACAGACTTGTTCAGTGTTCCTCAGTTCACTAGAGAGGTGTCTATCTTCCTTCACATCCAGCTGTCCTTCAACATGCCAGTCAGGCTTTTAGGTACAGCTGATATCAACTGAGATTCATCTAATCTATGATGTCAGCAATCTAAAATTAAAGTGAGTAGTAAAATTAAAGTGAGTTAGAGATTAAGTCACTTGCAATACATCTTTCCAGGTGTTTTTTGAGTATCTCCAAGGATGGAGTCTCTATCCACACTCCAGGATAACTGCTCACAGTAAAAAAAGATTATTCATCTTCCTATTTCACATTTGTCTCACTGAAATGGGTCACTCTGTTACCTCCTCAGGACTTTATTAATAAAAGGAACATAACAAAATTTGCTCAGATTAGGTTCTTAATGTCTAAAGCTAATGAATAAAGCTAAATGAGGTGAAATCCACCCAAAGCTGCAATCAAGAAGTCAGTACTCATTGAAATAGCCTCCAGAGGTTGTAAATGATGCAATGTTTTATTGCAGACCCTTATTCTGAGTAAAGAATTTAAATCTGCATTTCCACATTTGAATCTACCAGGTAGCTGCTAGAAGTAATGGCTTTATATATATATACATATATATATATTTATATATATATGTATATATATATATATATTTCTATGAGCATGTATGTGTGTGTGTGTATGTGTATATACACATATAAATGTATATGTGTGGTATATCTGTATAACAGATTCACAGAAAAAAAAAGGGAGAGTAGTAACTTTAAGAGTTAGAGTGCTATCTAGGGACCACACTCAACTCTTTCCATCTCGAGCCCCTCCTGGACAGCTACAGCATCTCCCAAAGCTAGTTACTGAAAATATGCATTTTTTGTGACTCATTTTCACAGAATCACAGAGTCACAGAATGGTTGAGGTTGAAAGGGACCTCTAGAGATCATTTAGTCCAACACCCCTGCTCAGGCAGGGACACCTACAGCACAGGGCACAGGGTGGCATCTGAGTGGGTTTTGACGATCTGCAGAGAAGGAGACTCTACAACCTCTCTGGGCAGCCTGTGCCAGGGCTCTGTCACCCTCACAGGAAAGAAGTTCTTCAAGTTCTTCCTCATATGGAGATGGAACTTCCTATGTTTTAATTTGGATCCATTACCGCTTGTCCTGTCACTGGCTTCCACTGAGAAGAATTTAGCTCCATGCTCTTCACATTCTCCCCTCAGATATTTGTACATGTTGATAAGATCGTTTCTCAATCTTCCCTTTTCTAGGCTAAACAGGCCCAGGCCACTTAGGAAAGCCTCGTTAAGCTGAATGTTCAAGTCCTTTCATCATGTTTGTTGTTCTGCGCTGGACCCTCTCTAGAAGCTCCACATTCCTCTTGTGCTGGGGAGCCCAGAACTGCACACAGTACTCCAGATACGGTCTCATCAGAGCTGAATAGAAGGGCAGGATCCCCTCCCTCCACTTGCTGGCAACACTCCTACTGACGCAGGCCAGGATCCCATTGGCCTTCTTGGCCACGAGGGCACATTGCTGACTCATGGTTAACTTGCTGTCAACCAGGACTCCCAAATCCTGAGGTGAGGCTGACCGGCCTGTAGTTTCCCAGATCCTCCCTCTTGCCCTTCTTGAAGACTGGAGTGCCGTTGGTTTCTTCCAGTCCCCCGGCACCTCCCCCGCTCTCCATGACCTCTCGAAGATGATGGAGAGAGGCTGAGCAACAACCCCTGCCAGTTCCCTCAGCACTCTTGGGTGCATCCCTTCCAGGATGGCATGCAAAGGAATGTGTCTAGTATCTAATATGCATGGCTCACTCCTCAACCTCCTCTCCAGGGGTTGCATAACCTTTCATTTTGGTTTATTTCTTGCTTGTTTTCTTCTAACACGTCTGTACATACATCCATATCACAGTATTAGGTAAGACTAGCTCAAAGCAATGTGCTTGAAGATGAAAATAATGATGTTCGAGGTCATCTCAGTTTCTAGAGGAATGCATCCTATAGCCTTGGACAGGAGGCCCTGCACCTGATTCCCCACATCCAAGGGCTTTCTCTTTTACTCAGAACCATTGACCCTGAAGGCAGTTGTGTAGTTAAAAGTCCCTTCCGTAACTACACAAACCCTCAGGGCACTTATGGAAACTGTTTGCTGACCAAACAGCAAAGTCTCTATTGAACTAGTTAGCAGAGAAAAACCTTAGAAGCTTAGAAGCGGCGTAAATGTTGAATGACCCTTAGTTAGGGCCATTAAAATGGACATGATTTTTATTCTCTGAGAACTATCAGAAATGCTGTGAGGCCAAGTGATTAAGATGACCTGTTTACAAACCACAGGGAGCCTTTTTCGTTACTGCTGAAACTTCTCTTGAATCCTCTCTTAATTATGTTATAGTGGTCACTATTAAGAAATCAATGTGGGCTAAAGTTTAGTATGACATGTATTTGAATATAACACTGTTCTTTCCTCTGCTGAATACAGCTCCTGTTTAACGGCACACTTAATCATGTGCTTAAACTTCATGATATTTTTATGGTTATTCACATAACTTCCTTGCTAGACTGGTAGGATTCTCATGTAATGGAAGGATTTTCTATGGAAACAGCTCTCCTTCTCTGGTAAGTTTATAGGCCATTTTCTTAATTGTGACTTGGTCACAGTAAAATTCATTTAAAACATTAAGTCAAAAGAGTTAATTCTATCCTAGTCATTTTGCTGGAGAAATTCTCCCCTTCTGTTTTGTAGAAGGTGCTTTGTTTATTGAATCATAGGTCAAATTTCAAACACGAATGACGAATGTTATCCATGGTTACCAAAATCACCAATAAAAGACAATAGCTAAAACTCAGATATTTAACCAAAAAAGAAGCTTATGTTACTTCAAGCAAAGAAGTCAATAGACTAATTAGATCACTCCTGGATTATTGTTTGGTGCTAGTTTTTTGTTTCCATAAAGGCAACAACAACGACAAAAAGAGTGAGAAATACTAACTACTAGCCGTCTTGGAAAGGCTGTTTTACCCCAACAGTTACATTAAATTTATCAGATGATATGTATTAAGATTGTATCATCATTTTACCATAAAATATGCAATTTCATGTGGCATAAATGCTGTTGCAATTGTCAGCGCAATCACAATAAAGAGAAAATGAAAGACCAAAGGCTGGGATAAAAAAAGGGTGACATTTTGAATTTATTTTTTATCTCTGATCTCTCTGGTATCTCTGCTCAGCCCAGATGGGACAGAAGCACATGAATCTATCCCTCCACCTGAGAACGCTCACTCTGAACCACTCAGCAGGGTCACGTCTTAACTGCAGTTTTCTCCATCTTTTCTTGCTTTCGTGAGGAGCCTGAACTTTTAGAATCCCTTTCAAATTAAATCAAAGCTAATAAAACATTCACCATGCAACTAGTCTTCCATATTTCTTCTCTGTAGAAATACCAGTAAGTAGGGCAAAACTGAGCAATCAACCATGAACCATGAAACGCTCCAGCCTCTCAAACCTATTACTCAAAAGCATAAGAAAATGGTTGAACCACAGTGAATGTCAACACATGAAAGCTACTAGAGATGGAGGGGAGTCGTTTCCAAAGTCAAGGGCTCTTTGCAGCAGTAATCATAAACTTGGCATTATACTCTAAGAACTCTCATTAAAGCAGTAAGAAAGAAAAACAGAAATTGAGAGATGAGATACAGAAATATTTTCTCTTATTCTTCAAAGATCCTGTCTCTCTCATTAGGAAAAGAAACAAAATCATTCTTATAATGCATGAAAACTTCAAAAAGACAAAAACAAAACAAAGAACCTAAAACAAATATCAAGCAGCAGCAGCAACAAAAAAGAAGTCTAGATATATAGAAACTGATCAAATCAATAACTTGGGATCAGGTCATTCATTGTTTGCATATAGTTAGTTATTGATATAGTTAGTTAGCTATTTTGGAGAAACATTCTGTTTCCATGTAAGAAGACTTATTATGTAAGTGCTTAAAGACATGGAGAAACCCTAAGCAGAATATAGAGAGGAAGTATAAAACCACCTGAAAACTTTTTAAGGCTATTTTTATGCCTAAATTGCTTGCTTTGGCCCAAGCTTTCAGCCATCTATTTTCATCCTGAAAGCAGCTCATCTTCAGCGCTGTGGCAGAACTGTTACAAAGAGAGATTTGCTTAGTGTGTCTAATGTTGAGAACACCTAATGTTCTGAAAAATGAATTTGGAAAGCTTCCCAGATTGCACATCTGCCCCTAAATCTTTAAATAATGGACTAAAAATTAGAGAGGAGGACTAAATTCTCTCCCTTGCCTTCCCTCACCTAAACCTGTGTAATACTTCTGAACGATCTTCTTTACCTTCTTTATCACACTTACCCTCTCACAGAAACCTGGACACCAGCCTATAAAAAGAGAGCACCTGTCTGACATGCAGATGTATAGATACGATACTGCAAATCAGCTTGTTATATGTATATCATGTATCAGTGATTGGAAAGGAGCTTCTATTGGAAGAAAATTAACACCATAACTAATCAGTAAAAATAGATATTTTTCTTGACACTGCTCTTTTACTTTCATTTATTTGTCTCTCATCCTGCTTAGATAATGCAGAAATTTCTGTATGAAGCGCTAAACATTCTTCACATTAAATCATACTGGATCAAAGAATCATAGAATTTAGAGATCGAAAAGGCTGCTCAAAGCACCTCTCCCTATTCTTCCTTTGACAGGTTCATCCTTGAATCATATTTTCTTGACGTTTGTTAAGACTCAGCTATTTGCCTTTTGAGACAATCCCACAGCATAACACATATTTTCACTGTCAGAAAGTATCTTCCCAATAATCAAGGCATAACATCCCAATTTCTGTACGTCTCTCATTAGCTCTAAGAGCAGGTATCATATGGAAAAATTTATTTCACCTTTGGTATTTACATCAATAAATAATAAAATTAGAACAAATCTCTAGAACACAGTTTTATCTAGTACCTGCACTAGCTTTTAAAGAAGCCAGAGAACTCACACAGCCCTTCCACAGGTGTACGCAATGTAATTTCCAGGCAACAAGAAATACTTCATGGCGACAAGCCTCTTCAGCTAGCATATCAAGATCTAGAAATGGGATGTCAGAACTTCATCAAGACATAAGCATGCTCTGTAGATATTTTCTGGAGCTTAAACACTGCAGTTCAAAATATTTTGTCTCTGTTGTGCATTATGCAATGGAGAGTTTTATGCACTGAACCATACTTTGCCTAGAAAAAGTAAAAAGTAAATACTTATTTTTGAAAGAAAATGGATACCTAAACTGCAGTTAATACAATCTCTACCTGAACAGTTTGTAGGCTGAGTATGTTGTTTTGGCTAAGCAATGTATTCAGCTGCTGGGCATATTTTTACTTGCACATTCTAAAATTGCTGTTTTTCAGCACTGAAAGGAAAAAGGTTAAAATGTTCTATCCAGACATGTAGTTCAATTAATGGCATGAATCACCTCGTGGTACGTGGAAAGTAAACAAAACAGAAGTAAACAGTACACTGGAGAATGGGCAAAATGGATTTTGGATGTTAATATGATTTCCAATAAACTGTCTGCAACAACTGACAGTCACTAGCATCTGAGAGATGAGACACCACACCCATTCCCTTCCGAAAGCAAGAAACATTTCTGGTATCTCAGGTAAATTTTGACTTTTTATAAAGGATCACTATCCACATCTCAATGCATTAAAAGTTTTAGCAAAAAATAAAATAAAAAATAAAAAAACCCTACATGGAACAAAATCTGTTTTAAGATAAGCACTAAGCAGAATTTGTCTATGAAATATTGTTTCACTGTGAGCAAATCTAGCTGCAGAGAAAGCCATGCAAAGATGAATGAGTAAATATGTTCTCACTTTATTTTCTAATTTTCTACCAGGCTAGTTTGTTCTTAGGGGGTTTTTGATGGTGCTATTCTTAGCAAGATATATCATATCTGAAAGATATGATAGCAACATAGCCAGATGTTTGCCTGTAGAGTTTACAGATACCTGTTTTTTTTTCTTAAGATTCTTCTGCTAGTTTAACTGTGCAATTCAGTTCAAACCGTGGCTCTTCTTTTTCTTTCGGGCAACAGCCACAATATTATTTTCTCTATTTGCAAGAGAAGAGATGTTGACTCCTCTCAGATAAGATATTAGAGCCGAATTCAGTTTATATTTGCTAAACACAGGGTTGTTACAAGTAAATGGTATGCACAATTGTACTTATAAAACAAAACATAAATTATTATAATTATAATAACTGCTGCTACTTTGAATTTAGAAATGCACATTAGCTAATGTAAGACAGAAGCTGTTATGACTAACTGCACAGACAGTCATTATTGTGCACACAGAAATTTTTCCACAGTATAATCTCTAGTGTTTTAAATAAACTTGCTTCCTGCAGCATCTAGACACTTAGGAAAGTACACCAAAGACCTCTAACTAAGAAGCTACTTCTACTTAAATGGTGCATGTGTGTGTGTGCATGCACGCATGGGTGTGTGACATGTGCATGTGTGCATGGGTATGACTGGAATGTCTATGTGTGTATACACATGTGTGCATCTGTGTATAATATATATACATATGTGTAATATGTACTCATATTACATATGAGTAAATAAATATGAATAAATTTTATAGATGTATTAGAATATGAAATTATTTTGGAAGTATTTCTTAGGAATTAGGTGCTTTCATGTGTCACTCTAGTATGGGCCACAAGAAGATTATGCCCATAAATATAATGCCGTGTAGTGGATTCCCCTGTGCAACTGGATATATCCCTTTTTGGGGTACATCTTCCATGAGCACATGCCTGAAAGGTACACATTTGTACATGATACCAATGCATAAATTCTAAATGCCAAAATAAGAAAATTATGGCATTTTCTGTGGTGAGTTTTCATATCAATTTGTTTGAGGCATGTATAGTTCATAAATCAAAGTTTCAACTCTTTCAAAAATGTAAAAAAATATATTTTTAAAAATACATAATTTATATAAGAATTCCTCATATTAAAAAAAAAAAAAAAAAAAAAAAGGAGTTTTAAAGCCACATTTAAAGAAATAAAGTGACCACGGTATACTGAACTTTTGGGATCAAAATTTAGGACAGTGTCCAGCTTGTCCATATATAGTTTCCATCTGGACTAGGTGGTTTTACTCAGCCATGTGGAGGATACCATGACAGGACTCCTGGAGTGTGTCCAGGGAATTCTGTCTTCAGAATTCTGTCTTCTCTAGACTCCCTAACGACTTCTTCATGGTCCCTCTAAGTGCTCCTGCTGCCATTGATGAAGCTTTTCCCTCTATCCCCTCTCTCAAGGGTTCTTCCCATTATCACAGTACTCACCATTACTATTCATAGTTAAATTGTGACTCTCTGAAATAATATCCAGACTAGTTATATCCTTTAAGTACAAAAACATATGAACATCAAAATATAATAAATAATAAAAAGGAACTCATTCTCAGAAAAGCAGAATAAATAGTCAGATTAAAAACATAGAAAATGTGTGGGTTTTATCACTTGATGTACCAAGCTCTGTGCCAATGTAGTTACAGTAACAGCATTTGGAGATACAATTATTTTGTCAAACTATTTTTGTTTTTCATTTTACCAGAATAGCTCCTGTACTGAAAAATGTTGTCAGCATTCTCCAGACTTCTTAGAAAGCTTTCAATGAACATATGATTTTGAATTTTTATTTTTTGCTCATTCTCTCTTCAGTTTTGCTCTTTCTTTCCCTCAAAAGTGATTTTGCTCTACTTAGTTATTAAACAAAAAAATCCTGAGCTTTTTCGTAAGATCCTTCAAATGAAGAAAAAAATATAGAGATTCTTGTTCTACTTGGAAATATTGAAGAAGCTTGTCTACTTGGAAATATTTAAGGTATAAACTTGCCCACCTTTTCCCTGTCTTCATTTTTTCCAGACTTCTTAGTGATGTACTGGCTTCTTTAAATAGTTGTCTATTCCACATGCACTGTTTCCTTCTTGCAACTTTCCAGCTTCAGACAGTCTTTAGTCTAAGACAAGCACTTAGTTGCTAGATAATAGCACTGGCTCCAAGAACCATCTGCCACTCTGTCCAGCTCTGTGGGGAGAGGTCATCAGTCTGTCCCATCAAGAACAGACATTTAATCCAACAGGCATCATACAGGGTTTGGTCAATTGCTACTGTCTATAATCAGCATTTTTCTGTGCTAAAACACCTTTGATAGGAGTTGCAAATACATCTTACACCTCCTATCAACAGAAGTTCTCTTATAAAGGAACTTTTGCTTTCATATTGAGTCAAGAGGTGGATCTAGTGGATTGTCTTATTTGTGTATCTTCAAAATCACTATTCATTTCAATACTTATCTTAAAGGGTTATAGCAAAAATACATTAATGTAAATATCCACAGTGCTGACTCAGTGTTATGATAACCCTAACTCTCCCAAAAGCCATTCCAAAGATTAAACATGTCTGCAAGCTGAGTATATGAGTACAGAACAGCAATTTCCATTTGCTGGGTTAGTATCCATTATGTCCCTCAGGTGCAGCTGGTTTGAGAACGGAGGAATATGACATTCTGCCCTATACCTTTCTGTGGTAAATAGGATCTAATGATAACAAGATCTCTATTGGAGAATTCATCCCATTTTTTAAAAAACAATAGCAAAGAAGAACAGGTTAATGCACTATTAGGCAACAATAGATGGGTTAATGTGTTAGCGTATTCATGTGATACTAGAAAAAAATAATATGTAATGGACATATTGCTTCTTGTTCAGCAGCCAACACACTAAGAAAATTTTATGGGCAATTACCATGAAATAATGCACCAAAACTGACCAACCATTTGAAATATTCATAGACACAGATTTACAATTGATATTAACAATTTTTTTTTTATAAGTTGATTTCTAAACCAAGTCTTTGTGATTTGCTTATAATTAATAGAGGTTGTATTAGGACAGATGTGTTTCTTAATTTTTTTAAATCTACATTTCCACTCTCTGCAAATAATTATGTCCCATTTGCATTTTTGGAAAGAATCCCGCTGTGAAATTGCAGCTTCTGAACCATTTGGCAACCCAAAAACCTAGCAGTGAAATTTTGCTCATCATTACATTTTGCTTCTTTCCAATTTTGCACTAAATTGCAGAGCATTACATCAGCTCTCAGTAAGTGTATAGGACTGTCAGTCTTATGCAAAGCATTTCTTTATTTACCTTCAATGACAGAATGTTGAAACATGCAGAATGAGTTGCTTTATACACTTATTTGTCAAACCACTTACTGTAGAAAATGGAGGATTCGCTAAAACAGCTTTCTGGTCACAACGCTTGGCAGTAACACTTAATCCAAATTTGCCAGGTCACCCCTATTTGATACTGGTTTTCTTTGCTTCTGTATAAAGCACATTTCCTCCCTCTTTCCCACCTTTCCCCCATCATTTCAGAAAAAAAAAAAAAAAAAGGAACCTTTGATTCATTTTCATAAGTTTATTTTTTTCTGAAATTTCCATCTCTCAGTTCACTGAGCTTGGGAGCTGCAGCTCACTGCTGGAATTACAGCCAGTATGAAAAAAATAAACATAAGAATGAGATAGGAAAAGCTTTGCCTAATAAAATACAGGAAACTTTACATTTGTTACCCTGTTTAATGTCCTACAAGTTCTCAGGCAAACATTCTCTCCTGAACTTCCTTGTAGCCTGGAGGACGAGGCAGAGAGAGATCCATGCACCGGAGCAGTCCTGGCCTGTCAAGTGTACCAGGAGCACACTAGATCACACCAACAGCACAACAGCACTGAGAAAAACAAAACCCACAAAGTCTTGTCATTACCTTTTACAAGCAATACTGAGAGGTACCAGTTTTTGTGGGTGACCTGTTCATCAGCACGGGGAAATTCAAATCTACCTCCCCCATTTCCCAGGAGGCTGAAGGTCTAGCAAGCTAGACAAGTACCCTGAACTAAGGCACCTTTTGTCATCCTGATTAAATAGCACTGCTAGGCTAGTAGCACAAAGACTATAGTATAAGCACAGTCTTTTGACCTTAGTGATTAGGATATTTAACAAGGGACAAAGAGAAATATATTCGATGTCCTTTCTGAAATGTAATATTTGGATAAAATTCATAAACACTGTCTAGGTTGCCAGAAATCTAGGTCTGCAAGAGTTAACAGTATCAGTATACTAAAAAAATAAAAATAAAAACCAGAAATCACATCTTATCCTATTTCAACAACTCAGTCAAAAAATTACTTACACAGGTTTAGAGTGGCAAGACTGAATATTTGAAACCAAGTTCATGAATGTTCCTAAATGCAAGTGTACATTTTAACATAATAGTACCACTCAAGATTACAGTGGTCAGAGTTAATGCACACTAAAACGTAGATGTTGTAACATGTGTCTTGCTGGGACTCAGATTCACTAGCTCATGGGAGCTGGATTCACTGTTTTTAAGAGAGCACAGCAAGCATCTATTTGATCGTATTAACCCTGCAAGGGGAGTACACAACAGGGGCAGTGAAGTGGACAGGGACAGTGAATGGCAGGAGAATCAAGAGATAAATAAATAAATAAACAAGCCAGGAAATGCAGTGTTTGGGAATTTCATATTTCACAGTCACCAGACCACTGTACTGTACTATAACATAGACCCAGCGATAGTGATGATCACACTTCTCCTCAGGAGACGGTTTGTAATGATGTTCAGCTCTCAGCAGCTGTTTGTGATGATGCAAAGCTCCGAGCAGAACCCACGCAAAGCAGATCCCAGCCAGCCCAAATCGTTAATTGCAGTAAAACAGAGAGCTCATGGTAGTGGAACATCATTTTTTCCCAGCACTAAGAGGTGCTCTGAACACTTGCTTAGGTGGCACACCTACTTCACAACGTTCCCGAACTTTGCTTTATAGATTCTCTATAAAACAGACGCTGCCAAAAGGCAATTGCTATTTATTGTCTTTTATTTCACACAGCCATGTTTTTTACCCTTTTCTTTTTCAATGCACTGTTTTGCCAAACAAGAAAAAATTTGTCTCTATTTTAAATAAACTTAAAGAAGACATTTAAGAGGAGACTGCTTAATTAGTATTACTTGCTGTTACATCTTTTCTCTCAGCTATGGCATTACCAAATTCCTGTTTCCCACAGTTGTAGAGTGTAGCTGAACTAAGTGTGCAATGCTTCTGATTATTTGGTCAAATATAAAACTCCTATATCAATATTCATAAAATTCTAATCTAACTAAGCTGGTTACTATTCTTCAATTTTTATTTCATAATACATTTTTATTAAAATTATTCATCTCTTATGCGTTTTCCAGAAAAAAAATCATGAAACTAAAAAATGTTTTTCTTTCATAATGACAATTCTCCTGTTACAAAATGGGACATAAACTTTCAAAACACAGTACAACACATTATGAGTAAAATAAAAATCAAAGGATTTCATTCTGATCATTTCCTTTCTATGTTTCCTACTTCTATTCCTATTTCATAACACCCAATACTTTATTTTCCAATAAGACATTATGATAGTCTTAAAATTCTTACCAAAGAAACACACAGTCCTGCTTTTGAAAGTGTGGGAACTGATAGTCTTGTAGATAAGGAACCAGACTGAAAGATTCAAGATGTACAAGAATTATTTCCTGTGATATTGAGCAAATTTTTGCATTCTAGTATTTCATTTGCAAGACAGAAATCCCTACGCTACTTTTGCTCACTTACCACATTGTCTACATAGAGCTACTCAGTTTGTGTAATAAAAATATAGTTAGCATGGATACCAGCATTATCACATCAAGGCAGAGTCTGAAGTGCCACAAGGCTGAATGCCACATGGAGTAGTTTTCTACCCAAATAAAGTCTCTGCTAATAAATAAATGTTTCAACTTTATTCTTACTCAGTGTCTTCCAAGGTCTGGTTTTCTCAGAGGTCTCACAAGGAACTAAAGGAGATTACAAATGCCTGTATCCTCAGCTACAATGCTAAATGATTCTTACTACTTTTTCCAATTTATCCATTCAGCAATACATCCCCAAGGGAGTTACAGAAGAGTATTCAACCTGTGCAAGCAGTTGCTTGTGATGCAGCTCCTAGTAGCTAAAGATTTTTGTGTTATCTTTGGGAAACAAATGAAGAACAACCCAAAACCTAACAAAAACTCCAGGAAAAATATCCAGGAGAAGGAAGACACTAAAAGATGACAAATCAACAAAAAATTTTTTTGAACCAGAATCTTTTGAACCAGGAAAGGTTCCAAGAAAGTGAGAGGACAAGCGGTAATGGGTAAAAATTAAAACACAGGAAATTCCATCTGCATGTGAGGAAGAACTTCTTTCCTGTGAGGGTGACAGAGCCCTGGCACAGGCTGCCCAGAGAGGCCGTGGAGTCTCCTTCTCTGGAGATCTTCCAATCCCGCCTGGATGCCGCCCTGTGCCACATGCTCCGGGTGTCGCCGCTTGAGCAGGGGGGGTGGGCTAGATGATCTCTAGAGGTCCCTTCCAACCTCAACCATTCTGTGATTCTTTGATTCTTATCAGATGAAACAAAGCTGGAGGATCGTTTCGGGAATGCTAACCGTGCTCCAGTCAAAAAGAGGCATACAGTCCACTGGATGAGATGAGGACTAATCAAAATTTTAAAAAGTCCCCAAAGCGCATGCCATTTGGAAACTGAGTACTTATAACCTGCGGTTCATTTTCCAGGTCCTGTCACCAGCCAGTCTTCCACCCACTTTCTTGTTCATATACCCAAACTATACCTACACAGTTTGTCCAGATTTGTAGAGAGGCATCATTAAGATGAGATAAACAACATCCAGTATAAACCCAGGCAGGCAAATCTTCCCTTTGTAAGAGCGTCCTAGCCATTCCCAAATACCCTCTCGGTTCATCAGGGAACACCTCTGATCACTGTAAACATTAAAATAAGAATAAATATAAAAGCTAAGTGTACTAAAATAGCAAAATTTATCAACCATTAAGAAAATATAGAAAATGCAAATTACAGTGTATGTGCCAGTATAATCCTATGTTCAGAATGCTTTTCTAGAAACAGCTGGAAATATCTAGAAGGAATTTGAAGAGATACAAGAAATGCACCATAAACTGTAAAGAAGAATGTACTTATTCTAGCCAGGAAAAAGTCATTTGAATTTTTCAGTAGAAAATACCTGTTAGCATTTTCCTAGAAACTCCTTAATGGGAAAGTCATCAACAATAAAACTTCACAGTTAATGAAGGTAAGAGCAGTGCATAATGACCCACTTTGTAATCATGGCATTCTGGTGACAACAGGATTTACACAAATAATCTTAAAATTGCACTAAGGAGAACCAAAAAAACAACAACAATTTGTATTTAAAATCATATCACCAGGACTTGGTTGCAGCTAAGAACTGGAAAGGAAAATACTGAATAATTCAAGATTAAGATATCAACACTGTAGCATTTACGTAAGAGCATCTAAGCTCACATTATAGCGGAGGACTCTGCTGTCAATACAGCCAGCGGTGCCTGAAGAGCACCCGTCTGACCAACCACTACGCGTGTAGCAGAGTGCGAGCCCGTGGCTCAGCCCTGGGGTCTGCTGCTGGCGAGGTGACCCTGGTGGAGCACAGCTGTGTCATCTTAGCTGTTTCACTGAGGAAAAAATGCTGTTAAGATGGGAGAAAGTGCACAAGCTAAGACTATGCGAGACAAGTAAAAGCACAGTGTAGTTGCTGAGACAGAAACAGCAGTTTTAGAATCCAAGAGGATAAACACTGCTATGTATTAAATCCTAGGGAAAGAAAGCAGAGAGCACAGCCGAGCAGCATCCATCATCCAAGGAGCGCAGGAGAACCACCGTTCCCCGCTCGGCTGATGCAAAGGCTCTCAAGGTGGTCTGGACCTTGAGCCCCTTCATATTCAGTCTAGTACCTCACCAGTCCCAGCCTCTCTACTCCCTGTGCTAGCGTGTTTTTTTCACTCTTGTGTGTTTTCTGCTTCCGAAGTGCTTTGGGGCATGGTAAAAGATACCAGCTCACTAACTGTAACAAGAGCTAAAAACTTGGCGTGCATCTAGACCCCTGAGCAAGTTGCCTCAAAACAGGAATCAGTTGTATGTTAATACCTCCGCTATAGAGGATTTACGTTACCCTGCCTGGCCTCCAGCTGCCGGTCCAGAAGGTGTCAGATGATTGCATTTTCGTTTTTAACATGCTAGGACATGCCTTTCTGTCCTAATGCCCTCAGCCCAAACTCTCAAACTAAAAGGCGGAGATCGGGCTGCTCCAGAAGTAGTCTGATATCCTTTGGCAAAGATACAAAAAAAATAGAACTATAAAAATTCTGTTTGGCAGCCTCGATCTTAAGTATCTTCTGCCTCTCCTTCTTCCAGCCTGTTCATCCTTAAACTTAAAATAAAGTCTTTCTCTGCCTTTTTTTGGATGTTCTCGTTTCTGTGCAGTACTCTGTGCTTCTTAGTGGAAAGAGACACATGCAAAGGAATGACCCTTTTCTGACTTTTCTCAACCTAAAAAAAAACCAAACTATTCTTTCTTAATTTGTCTTCAAAAAAGTTTCTCTTGCTCTGCATTTGTGCATCTTAACACCTCACAGAATAGCAAAACACAGTATGAAAAGTTTTGTTCTCTTGCTTAGAATACTGTTTGTATTACTCTTTTGTGTCTTTAGCAGCTACTTCAGCAAGCTGGATATAGCCTGCTACAGATGAAACCTTCATTTTGAGACCTAGTGCATATCTTCTTAGGTTAATAACGACCCTTTTTTTTTAAAGATCCATACAAAGACTAAATCTGAGGCTAAGGAATGTGAAATTAAAGTCAAGCTCAGTTACATTTCCCACTGTATGCAACAACTTGGTTAACATTTCTTCAAGCCAAGTACAGTACTTTTCTAGATTTAATTAGCTTTCCAAATGCAGCAGTCAAAAAAAAAAAAAATATATATATAGTTTCCTTTAAACTATCTAACTCTGAATTAGTCCAAATTATTATAATAAAAAATATAATAAAATGAAAATTAAAGGATCCATTAGTTTGGCTCGTGAGCAGAAACTTGACTGAGTAATTCTGAATTGGCATTTATAGAACTATATTAATAAATTGATTTGCTTGAGAAGCAAGCAGGAAGATTGGTTGTGTAACTATGTATTAAGTAATTGCTGGTGATATTTAATGTGAAGGAAGGACAGAATTAGTGAGGTTATCCTGTTCACAGCCAAAAACTAAGTTTGAGCTGACTGCATTTCTAATAGGAGGTTAGGTCAGTGAAGGAAAAGTTTCTGACCTGAATCTATTTCAAATAACTTGGCCTTAAAAAAAAGATATAAAGGATCACAGCATTAGAGTCCACATATTCATCCGAAAAGGAACTTGTGTGATATTTATCAATTATTGATTACATACTCTCCAAAAAGAAACCAGTTTTGAAAAATAAATGAATAAAAGCTCTTGTAAACTAGAAACCAATCACTTTTTGCAATGATGAATAGAGGAAAATCTTAAACAGGTAAACTTTAATGAAATACAGCAGGACTCCAAAATCCTACATCTTTCCAGCATCCTTTTTTTTCCTGAATATAGCAAGAAAAGCAGTGAGCTGAAACCCAGCAGGTTCCTAACTGAGCTGCTCTTCAAAGCCATCTTTAACATTTGCTTAGCTTCATACACATCTGCAGATTTCATTATATTCTGTTCAACTTAAGCATGTACTTAAGTGCCTGAATACGAATTCCCTTAAATATGTGCTGTGTTTGGCTAAATTGGACAGTAAATATATCTGGTGCTTTCCCCAGTGGGAAACAAAGAACTTGGCAAGATTCTTAATTAAGGTCTAAATTAAACTAGTCATCTAAGTTTCCTCATCAAGGAGGAGATGATTGCTCTCCAGAGGTGCTTTTTCTCTATCTGCTGAACTGCAGAGTGCGGATGACAAGTTTAGACGAGACATTTAGCATTTCGATGGCTCCCACGAAGGCGGCACAGAGAGAAGCAAGCTTTAACTGGGCCACCTCAGCTTCCAGCAGGAGGCTGCCAATAACAGCAGGGCTAATTTACTGCTTCTCATGTCATTCCTCACCTGCTTCTTCAGATTACGGTTTCTTCTTCAGCAATATTGTTTCTGCCTCCTTCGTAGACTGCAATCAGAGGAGAATAATATCATCACCCCTTCCAAAAATATATTTTATTTATTTACTATAGATTGATTCACTTAAACTTTTTTTTTTTTTTTTTTTTTTTGCGGGGGGGTGCGAGGGGAAGAGATGTCAAGCACAGACAGAAAGATACTCATGGTTGCAAAGAAGGTGCCAATAGCAATGACCAAGTCATCTAACCACAAAATGGAGCATAGCCTACAAGGCATCGTTGTCCTCATAAGGCTGCCTGTTCAGTTGGCTCCTTCTGTGGAACCCCTTCTAAAACATAAATTTTCTTCCTATCCATTTTCCAGTAAACTAAACAATGTTGTTCATAAGCACAGATTTCACTATAGACACAAGCATCTTAGAAGTCACAGCAAGGCCTAAGTGAAATATCAGCTTAGTATAGCAAAAAACAACAGTGACAAAAGCAGATCACATGACCAGCTAGCAGCACAGTATTTTATGGACTATACTAATTTACCTTTTCACTGCATCATCATGAATTAGAATTAGATAAATGTCAAAGCCTACCTCATAGCATTTTAGAATCAACAGCCCTTCCGAGGAAGATTTGAACTTTGGGGATAAAAACATTTCTAAATTGGAAGATGAGAGTTTTGTGAGTGCTGAAGCTGCCAGAGATGGATCACGTCAACATCTTTCTTTCCTACTTCGGCTGAATTTTAAACATCTTGTGGATGTCAATGAATCCCAGGAGTCATCATGCCTTTATTTGTACTAGTAAATAAAGTGTGCAATGACCTGTTTTTTCATTCTGCGACCAAGGAGCACAGTTTATTTCCTAAAACCACTCTTACCCCCTTAAGTTAAGAGAATCTCATCAAAACTACCTTTTAGGAATAGTTTCTGGCTTATACTAATGCCCTGAAAATACATCATTTGCTAATCCACCAAATTCAAAGTGTGTCAAACACTTACAATTAAATCGTAGGACAATCTCCCTGCAACACTGGACCAGTTGCCTTATTCAGTTTAATAGCACTGATGTTGCCTCTGTACTAAAAAAATAGTAATAATGGAATAAATATTGCTTTAATATTGCATTTATGTCTAGCATTGATGTCCTTAATAACACCTTTCTGACTCCAAAGTCTTCAGTGAGACCCCGCCTTTGTCAATAAGACTTCACTTTCCTATGTAAGATTAGAGCTGTTGACTTCCTGCTCTGCCTTAAGTATTGGAAGCCTTCAATACAATAGAGAGTAAAACATATATCTTCTTTTTCGTTGAGCCATCAAATGGGAATCTGACCCTATCCTCTACAGGTATGTAGAAGAGAAATATGTTGTGCTTTATTCATTTTATAATACATTAATGTTTAAGGATTTAAAAGATTTCTGGTCTTCTTTTGAGGTTACTACTATAAATTGAAAATAATCTGAATAATGTATTGATTTTACTTGCATTGCATACGTTTATATCAAAGCCTGTGTAGTTTATAAGAAATTTTATATATATTTCAATAAACACACCTAAGATGCATGTTTATGAGCATGACATAATAAATTATATATCATTGATTAAGAAGAGTAATACATATTCAAATTATTTATATATGGTAAGTATCAGAAATGTTGAGCAGAGCACAAAAGCAGAAAGCTTTTTACAGTTCAAGACAAAGATATGGAAACCATAAACTCATCAAAGCAAATTCATCCATAAATCTATTACAACTTGTTGCTTTCCTTCTGGCTGCACTGCCATGTCTATGGTTTCTAAGTGTCAAGCAGTAGCACAAGTTCATCACGTAGTCCAATACGCTAGTAGTTATAAATTATGAAAATGTATTTTTGTATATGAAATTCCACTCTTGTGATATGGACAGTGCATTGTACAGATCAGTTTTGATTCTACTTTAGGATTTAGATATTCTCTCCAAAGGACAGATGCATCACAATTTGTAGTGCCTGTTTTTCTCAGCACTAATGCATGTGAAACTTTTCTTGAGATGTAGTAAATCGTTTGGCAATAATGATCCTAATGGAAAAAGACACCTCCACTTCAGCTGTACAGTATTACTGCTGCTCTTTTTGCTACATCATGATTAACTTACACTTGATGTGGAGCAAGTGAGTTATGGTTTGGCTTTCGCCTTCCCAAGAATTTGTATTTGAAACTTCTTAGGGTAGCTACAAATCATCTTTTTTAACAATAGCACTTTATGTTTACAGGTTTTAGCCTTCAAACAAGAAACAAATTACAATTCAAATGGCGATTCATAAGATTTTACCCTGCAATTCTTGTTCAGCTCCAATTCCTCACTTCCATCCCTTCCTCTTGTGTCCTCAGTTGTTTCAGTAAGAATACTGAATTTCTAAGGAATATAAAAATTGTGATACTACCTAAATGCCTTTGAAATGAATGATCCATGGCCCAATGTGCATAGATCACTGGACTGGAAAGCTGCATTCTCCTTCCAGCACTGTCTTGAGAGTTTGTGAATCTGTGTTAGGATTCATTGTACCTTATATTCTGTAGGTATTATAAGTAGGAAAACGATGTTTACTGTTTTTCAAGTGTTTGGGGCATTTAGAAATATGAAACAGAATATTAGATTCTGACAGCCACTAAAATATTCCTGATGATTCTGTAATCTCTGTAGTTATATTTAGTATGTTACTTTCCATGAAAAAGCAAGCAAACAAAAACTCTTACACAGCATGCATCTTTTAAAAGCTAGCAAGATTACATCTTGAAAAATATTGAAGCCATTTACAAATTTCAGTTATCTAATGCGGAGATCCTCCACTAACCAGAAGCTTGAAGTTGTTTACTGAATAGTTGAAATATAAAAGCATTTTCTTTCTGAATTTTAGATCTCTAGGATGATTCCATGCTGGGATAGACTTCCTGGTTAGGATGTCACGGAAGGCATCTTCCACACAGCTGCCAGTGAGAAAGATCACCAGGAGCTGGGGGAGGCCCTCAACACAGGATGCAGCACAGAGTTGGAGAGCAAAACAGTGACCTCTTGGTTGTCATCTTGAAAGTGCATTCTTCTGCCTTGCAGCTGGGAGAGCGCATTGTGATCCTGCAGTGGTCCACTCCTGCGCCGGGGTGGGCCCAGGGGGCCCTCAGCTTGCTTGCTGTGTCATGTTACTCCCCAAACCACCCTGCACCAAACTGTCACTTCTACATGCATATGGCAGCCCTTTCTAAAACATTTAACAGAAAAGCGATGAATTAATTTCATATCCAGGTTTCTCAAATCCTCAGAACCTAGTGACTAAACCTAGAGCAGAGACCCTTTGCAGTTGTGGTGCCCCTAGGAACACAAGCAAGGGGAACACAAAGGCAGATCCCTCCTGGCATCCCAGGGGTGATTTGCAGGGGAGATGTATGTGTTGCAAGGCCAGATGCTGAAGGTGGGGTACAATGGCTTTGGTCCCTGGCAATCAGTGGAGCTTGCTTGCTTTACACTGCAAGGTGTGATTCAGAAGCCTGGACACCTTCATGAGTGTGAAGGAAGTGTGAAACTTGGGCGTTCGGGGCAATGTCTGGGCCCTGGTTCTTGAGTGGCCACAGGCCACCTCCAAGGCTGGAATCCTCCCCTCCCAACAACTGCAGGGCACACTGGAGCAACGCAAACAGGCTGCCTTTGCACCTACAGCCCGTGGCCCCCACCCGCTGGCGCAGCGGTACATGTACAATGTGTGGTGGTGGCACTTGGGCTTGGGCAGCCACAGCCACCAGCCCCTGCTCGTGCCCCCGTGCAGCACTGTGCCAGGACGAGGTAACAGGGAGGCACAGATTCCCAGCTTAGTGGCACTGCAACACATTGGGACACTAGTCTCACCTTTTCTCAGGCCTGCTTGGCTCCTGGTGCTCTTGGTGTGGCGCATGAATGCACCAGTTATGACATGCAGTCCAGCTGCAGTGCTGTGGGACAGACCATCTGCTGAGGTGCATGGGACTCTCCCAATCCTGCTCCCAGCTCACAGGCCTGGCCCAGGGCCACTGGCTCCATGGCTCCTGGCATCAAGCTTGGACTCGTGGGCCGGGAATCCTCCTGGCTCCTGGTGTTCCTTGATGCAATAGTTTCCGCAGGAGCTCCTAGCCCCTGCTCATCGACCATGCGCAGGTGACATGGCTCCAGCAAGGCACCTCCTGCTCTTCCCCAATGCCATCACCTTCTTCAACTAAGCACAAGACCCTCAGCTCCCCTTGTCAAGACCACTATCTCTGCCACCAGCACCAACTCCTGCTTGCAGCTGCTCTGGCCAGAGCACCAGGTGCCTCCTGGGGACATGATAAGCACACTCAGCCACCTGACCTGGGCTGTAAATAGTCAGGACACTGGGGCCAGTAACTTCCAGCTTCTGTACAAGCCAAGTGTTCTTTGTGCTTTGGAAGCCCATTGGAAGGCACTTGCAACACAGAAATGGACATCACCCGAGAAGCTCTACATATTGCTGAGGAGCAACAAGAGGTAGGGTGAAGGACTTGAAGTCAGTTCCAATCCTGCTCAGCTTGTTTCATCCTTGGTGCAAGTCCATGAAGCAGCATGGTTAAAAATATCACAGATGAAGACAGACCTCACAAGACATGTACTCCCACGTTAGCAGAGTGCCCTTGTCTTCCTCCATTTTTTTCCCTCCAGACTTGTCCTGATAGTTCACATTCTCTTTGCATGGCTGTTCTCTTCACCCCAGGGACTTCTTTTCCACACGCACTGAGAAAGCCTCCAAGGAGCAGAAGGACAGAGCAAGCACAAGCCTTTGCTTCAGCTCTTGGCTTGGGAAACTGCTTGACCAAGCTACCACAGCACCCAAGGAGAGCCCCACCTCCTGCCGAGCCCTCCCAGTCTCCAAGGTGAAGGCACTTGACCACCATAGCTCCCATGGAACTGTCGCAGGGCTTCGGTCGAAGCTGCTTTTGGCTGTCCAGCCACAAAGACTGAAATGTCCTTCCACAGAGGAGTCAGTGGGGGCTGGTCTTTGGCAGAAAAGCCAGGTGGTTTTGGCAAAATGCCTCCACTCCTTGGCTTGCTCTTCTCTTCCACACACTGATGAACCTCATGAATAAGTCTGTTATCCACTGCCATCTCCTCTCTTCCTCCCTCCTCTTTGATGGTGAAATGACAAGATAGCAGGAATGTTATTTTTCTTTTTCTGGCATAGGGTAAGAACGTTTGGGGGGGACAGGCTGCAGAAGTCTTACACAGAGATGCCAGGGGCAATTTCTGAAAACAGGGCTGCAAAGGAGGAAAACTTATTGTAGTCCTGGGAGGGGCAAAGGTCCATGTCAAACCAGGGTATAGGAGTTACAGAAAGTAAGCTAGAGTGCCACCTGATTGTAGGGAAAACACAGCGACATACCAGGAACAACAATGTGCAGTAGTAAGGGGTGGACACAGCACTAAGGGCAGTACGGCTCGGAGCTCAGCCACACATCAGTTCCTGCATGGGAAAAGGAAGCAGGATACGCCACCCCTAAAGAGACAGAGTGGTGTCACATGCCACGTCCGAGAGTGGAGGATGTCTCAGATTCACAAATCTCCTCAGTGTGGATTCAGATGAAACAACACGCAAGGCCCACACATAAGTATTTTTAGAGGAGATGATTATCTTCTAACAATTATATCTGCCTAAGCTATCAGCTTCATGATAAACCAGGGTGATCCTTTGTGTTACATTATTGAGCAGCTTGAAGGTAGAAGGAAAAAGAGACATTCCTAAAACCAAGGAGGGATATTCAAAGCGAAGAACACCCAGCAAAGTGCATGGAGGCCCCTATTTATTTGCTGCAGCTCCTGGGCTTCTGGAACCTTCTCTGGCCCCAGTCTCAGGAGTGTTTGAGTCAGTCAAGGGAGGTGACAACAGTTAGTCAAGGGCGCTGGCACTGTGTCCCTGTCCCCAAGTCCCTAGTCTAGAAGTCCCCAAGTGACTTCTAGAACCTTCTCTCCTCAGGGCTCTGGTTGCAGGAGCAGTCATTGGTTTAGTGAATAGGTTTTCTTATGCTTCTTGTCCAAAGTTTGTTGAAAGAAGATGCTAAGAAAGCATGTTTATAATACAAAGCCTCCTGTCACAAAGTCAGATCTTTACCTCTTCCTCCTATGCCACATAATGGGAAGCCATAACCTCCTGTTTATGACATCATAAAGGCAATATGACAAAAACTGCAGTCACTACTAGGTATATTGTTTGTTATGGAATTGTAAAGCAGTCACGTATATGTGAAATTGCCTTTCATTGTGTCTTGTAAAAGAATAAATTTTCAAAGCACAAAGCATGCAGGACAATGCAGCTGCACTCCCCTAAACAAAGGCACTTCATGTCAAATTAATTTCCTCTTAAATAGATTAATAACTCTACCTGCTGTACCTCATTACATTTTTCCAAAGCAAGCCTGGAGAAAAAAAAAGAGAACAAGGCTAACCACCTACCATCATCAAAATTAATGACTATAAAAACTGAACAAAACTCTCACTGTGCCACTGGATGACTAGAATATAAGGAGATTAATGGGACATGGACCCTTTCATTCCAGGATCACTGTTTCAGATCTGGACCATCTCAAGAGGAACTAAAAATCTTTATTAAAAACATCAGATGGCTTATGTGAGTCTCAGTTCCTTAATGGACTCATAATTGATAATAAGTAGAAAATGCATATGAAAAGAAATGCAGAAATTCTATCATCCAAAAGCACAGCCCATACCTTTCTAAACTTTTGCCTTTTTAACAGGCTGTCCTTTTTCATCAGTAGTATCCTGTGTTCAATTTCATTCTTTCACAAAGTTATGGGTGAGATGTGGCAGTCCCTATGCTGGATTGTTTATTAGACTTGTATTTATTTTGCAGATCATCCAAAGTCCTTAATTTCTGCTTTATGCTGTGGCTTTTTTTTTCTTTTTTCTTTTTTTTTTCTCTCTGTACATAGGTGCATAAGACAGAAAAAACAAGGTCATAAGAAAAGCCTTACAATCTAAAATCAAGAAATTATGAGGTCTAAGTATGGTGAAGACTTTACACATCCAAGGTGTACTAGGGTAAATAAGCAAAGAAGCAGGAAAGAAAAAAAAATGTATTGCACTTAGGGGAACACCTGCATAAGAAGCCCCAGAGAAGTCTATTAAAGCTATTGGCTGTTAAAGTTAGCCAACAGTTAGCGTCCCTGTACAGCAGTATTTTTTTACCAGTAGGTAAATCTCATTGTACAGAATTCCTTTTTTCTTAGGAGTATGTGTTTCTTTACATAACTAAAATTAATGTTAATAAAAATGAATATTACTTGGATTCCCAACTCAATAAAAAGGAAAGGTCAGATCTGTATTAGCCTGTGCAATCTCAGTTCTTTTCCCTGACATTCTCTTGTGTTCATTGAACAATGTAGGAGTTCGGAGGGGGGGGAGAATATCATAAACATATATCTAGAGACAAAAAAAAACACATCGCATATGCACAAAGTTTCGAGCTGCAAAAGGGTCATACAGATATATTTCCTTACTTTGGGACTGTTTAATGTTATAATAAACACTTTCGATCTGTGACAAGGTTATTAACCCAAAGAAACTCTAGTTCCAGGCATAGTTACTGAGGCTTTATATAGTGCAGAATTTCCTCCCCCCACCTCTAAAATGAAGAGTATCCCCTGCCACCTGCAGAAGAGAAGCTAGACTTAATAGGTGAGCTCTAGGAACATGTTAAATTGGCAGATTGACATCTGTTTCTCCTCTTGCCCTCTCTGAACTCAAGCCTGGGCTTGCTGCTGTGATAAGCCTCAGTGCAGTATTGTTCTTTATTACTATTGCTGCTTTCCTTGTGGTGTATTTAAAGCTTAAAACCTGTTTTTTTTGCTTCACTCTCATTTTGTTAGGCTGCTAAAACTTTTCTGAGAAATGTAATTGAAGATGGAAACAATAATTTTTAAGAGTGTATAACCAAATGCAATGAAAATTCACATACAAAAGGCTTCCAAGTGTCAAAAGTCCAAATAATCATTAACAGATGACAGGTTTTAGAGAGACACCAAATCATATATAGAAAATAAAAATTCACAGAAACTTAATTGAAATTGATACGCCAAAAATATAGAGGTAAGTGAATGTAGAAATAACTTGTCCCTTTGTCCGTGTTCTGTCTAAAGATTCTAATTAGATTAAACTTGAAAACAGAATTCTATTTAATTATAAAATCAGATTTTCTACCTTACATAATGATTTGATTGTCTTGCCTGTGGTGAGGTGCTGAGCAACTGTATCCTCCCTAGATAGCCAAACAGAAATCAATTCAATCACTATCTACAAAAGCTTTTAAAGAAGTGCAAAGGCATGGAAGAGAGTAAGAGCTGAGAGACTTCATTCAGAGGACCCATTCCCAGCATGTCTCAATCTCTCTCTGTGTTATGGCACCATTAAAAACAGACAAAAAACCCTCTGAAATGCTCTGGTTCTTTTTAACAAAAATAAACACCCTGTGGTAACATAGAGTTAATAGAAGTAAACAGACACGATAGCCTGTTCTTTGCAGACTAGGTTGCAACAGATAATGGCATTATGCAGTCCTGGATCAAAGCTCAATAGCCATGCTGAGGCATGGCTAATTAGTTAAGGCTAATAAGGATATCTCTATGTGCAAATGAACACACGTAGACAGTTTTACAAAACATGTTCTATCTCAAAACAAATAGATCTTTCCTAGTTCATCAAAAATCTGCCATGTATGCTTTATTTTACTGAGTTGTATTTCTTCCATCCTGCATTCTTCATGTTTCACTGTATTTACTGCCTGCTTTTAAGTCAAGAAATAAAAGTAGCACCACGAGATTCATATACACTGTAAGTAACAGAAATACTTTCTCTGAAGATGCTGTTAGGCCATAGGTTATTTCCAGTTTAGAAGAAACTGATAAAAAAAAAAAAAAGTATTATAGAAGACAGCAGGATATAAGTAATGACCACGGAATTTAAAGTGAGGGAAGAAACTATTAACAAGCCAACCACCAGCTACCTTGCATGGGGCAAATAAGCATTTCCAAAACCCCATTTGTTATTTAAGAAACAAACAACCACTAGATGGGACCGACAATGTCATAACCTTAACTGAAATTGTCACATGGCATGCTACTGCCACTTCATGAGTTTTTTTTTTTTTTTTTTTAATTTTGGATTGCTCATCAAAAAAACATATCCATAAAATACCAAACATTTTTAGAAGAGTCTACCCACAGCTATTGTCATCTTTTCTACTGGCAAATACAGGGAGAAAACTGGCCAGTGCCAAAAGGTACATTCAGGCAATACTGAAGCCATAAAATTGATATGAAATTAGAAAAAAAAAATGTGTGTTAATCCATCAAAATTATACATACAGAAAAAATGGTGGAAAAATGGACCTCAAATTATTTTAAGATGACATCTGTGATATATCTTTTTTTATGATTTTAAAAATATTGAATAGTTGGCAAGCCACAATATGCCAAGATTTGTTTCATTCCTGTTATGTTTACAACTGGAATATTTTTCCTAAGGTCTATGCAGATTATTTTTTTATTCCTGCGATTTAAATGCATTGCTTCTTACCTTATCTACCATGAACCTTTAGGAAAGATCATTTTGTCTTTGCAACAAAATTGTGTGCCACTCTTAAATGCCTCTTAATTTCACTAAGCATTCACAATTTCAGTCGTTTGTTATAGCTCAAGTTGTTTAAGTCATCTCCAGGTGGTCCGTATCTTTACTGAAGCTCAGTACCCAGAAGAAAATACTGATTCCTGTCAAAAACCTTCCAGTCCTAATTAATGCTTCAGTACAACTTTACAGATCCCATGTTTGTACAGTTCATTGCTCCTGCTGTATTATAGTGCTTTGTGTTGATGAGCCTTGTATTATTTTCATATCACATCTCCAGTCTACTAAGACATGCTGAATCCTAATCCTTCCCCCAAAATAGTTTAAGTCCCTCCTGGTTTCAAGTAGTCTGATGCATCATTAATCATCTCTATTCAAGCACTTAATGAAAAATTTTAATAACTCCTGTTATTAGAGGCTCCTGTTTTGGACCTGTTAAGGGATAGATCCCTAACTCACTGCATCTTTCCTTCTCCTTTGAGAAAACTAATGATAGCTACTCTGTCGGTATATATGTCCAACCACTTTGGCATGTATGCCACAGTACTTTTCTCAAGACCATGTCTCAGGAGCTCTCTTAGAATTCTGTGTGAAGGAGTGTGAAAAGTCTTTCTGAAACTATGATATATGACATCTGTGGTCCATCTCTGTCCAGAGATCTCATATGTCCGAGAAAGAAATCAGATTAGTTTGACAATTATTTGTTCAGGAGTTGTTGATGGAATTGAAGACAAGCTTTCTGGTTTATAATGCCCATCTCCTTTACCCTTTCCCACCTCTTCAAAGACAAAAACCGTTTTTGCACTTGTCAGGCATCTGGTATTTCATATACCTTTTGGAAAATATCAGTGAGAACTTACCTGAAATTGTCTCAGCAAATGCTTGACAAATCCTGAGAGAAAAGAGTTCTGTAAGGTTCTAACTACTTTCTCATGGTCTGTATGAGAAACAACTATTATATTTTTGGAAATATGTGACTCTGTCCTGCATTGCAA
The DNA here is from genome assembly GCA_013398735.1 of Nothocercus julius. Lineage (NCBI taxonomy): Eukaryota > Metazoa > Chordata > Aves > Tinamiformes > Tinamidae > Nothocercus > Nothocercus julius. Next base: position 2,819,017 of record VZSV01000108.1, on the reverse strand, counting down.
TGTTCCAGGACAGATAAACTTAATTTCTAGATAGTGACAGAGTCAGGCAGTGCTCTTCCACGCACATCAGTATCGCTTGTTTAGTGATCACTTTGTTATCAATTGTTCTCATACAATTTGAGTTACCTAGAAAATGTTTTAGAAACCAGTAAAGGCTTTTGTATTAAAAAAAAAAGTATTTAAAAAACTGTATAATGGATAATCATGTTTTTAACCATGGCTTTAGTTTACTTTTTTTCAGCATTTCATTTTCTGTTCCTCCAAATCACAGACTTTCATGCATAAAACCAGTAATAGTTTCATGATCTGACACTAATGAAGCCTGATTTGCATGGATTCATGCAGTTCATGCTGTAGTTGTCTCCTGCTGTGACTGTGTCTTTTCTCCGGGTTGGGAGTACTTAAAAGGGCTCTCTTGCTTGTGGATTCGCTACTGTACACTATCAAAGCAGTCTAAGCTGCAGCAATCAAGCTTCTTTGGCATTTTTTCCTTCTCTTGTTCACAATATCACTTTATGACTACAAGAAATCTTTTCCAGCTAAAAGTCTAAATCAGNTTTTTTTTTTTTTTTTTTTTTTTTTTTTTTTTTCTCTCATTAACTAAAAAGAGAACTCAGAGTGAATCTTGTAATAAAACCTCTAAAGTCAGGTGAAATGATCCCACCATTAGCATATATATCTGCAGTGCACTGGGATAGTTCAACATTTTTATGAAATATTCTGAGTGTTTCTCCCTTAATCATCAAGCATAATTCAATAGAAACAGTCTTCCCACCACAAAACTGAAGAAGGCTAACTAAAATGTAAAAATATCACATTCTAGCAGAGATTTTTTTTTTTCCTTGCCCTAGCTTTCACCTTCAGTGTTAGGAAATGGAGAGAAAGAAGAAACTTGGACACCCAAGGACTTGTCAATTCAGAATCTTCAGACTAAATTTCATTAGTTCCTTCTGTGAGTTAATAACATGGACTGTGGGAAATACTGTGAACAAAGTTTTGCAGACAGAGGTAACCCTGGGATAACACAGCAGTGAGTTAACACAGCAAGACGGGATAACACAGCAGTGAGCTAACACAGCAAGACAAGACGTTCAGTGAATTTTATTACTGAGTACAAGACGCTGAAATGCCAGACAGACGTTTAGAAAATCAGCTTACAAATGGTTGCCAGGTATCGTGTGTGGAAAAGAAATTCATATTTGTATTCATGGGAAATAGAAGTTCCACAAAATTATCCCAGAGTACAGAAACATTACAAAAAGTTGGGGTATAACAAGGATGGGAGCCAATATGGAGACTATCTTTCACTGAGTTTCAGAAAAAGAAAACTCACAGTAAGTTGTGAAACAGAATTTGTACTACTGTCAAGACACAAAACTAAAAATGATCCTGGGTTAGCACACTTACCTCGATATTTTTCTTCCCATTGAAGCATTGCACTTAAAAAGAACAATATTGCAGGTTTTTTTACTGGCTAATAAAAGAGGCTTTTTGCATTTAAGGTTCTTAGCTTTTACCTGTTAATGGCTTGCCTTCATCTAGAGGTTCTTTTACAGCAATTTGGGCCATAATTTTTACAACATAGTTGCTACTCTTCACAGCAAACATGCACAACACTTAAGAAAACTCTTTTGTGAAATACCTCAGTTTATTTTAAAAGCAGAGTAAATGAGCTCACATTTAGCATGAAGTCAAAGGTTGCATCTATACTAGGAAATGAAAATGGTTGGCAGCTGCCAACCATTGCATCCATACTGCTGAACTCTCTTTCCCATCCAAAAAATCTGGCCACACAGACAGGGGAATCACCCCTCACCGGTGGTGCATCCTGCTCCATCATGACCATGGACTGACCAGGGCCCTTCCAGCTGACACAGGCCAGAAACAAGCTAGAGACCATACTAACCATTTAGCAGTATGAGCACGCTCTAGAGCTCAGGTCTGTCCCCTGATGATGCCTAATTTCTAACCATGGAGTCACCCGGCGCATAACGAGGAGTTAATATGGACCAGTTGGATGTTGGGATTTCATAGCCCACCCGACTGCATGATAACTTTGCTTTGTAAACAAGTGTCAGCTGGGGAGTGAGGACCAAAATTCATTTCACAGGAGATAAGTAACATCAATGATTTTCTGATGGAAGGTCTATGATAAAGTTGACTAATGACACAGAACAAAATATGAGTGTTAAATTCAAAACTGACAAAGCTTGAAATCAAAACCCAGCTTTGACATATCTTTGTGCTGACTAGGTATGAAGGCTTTAATAATTTACTCATGCAAAATGGCTTTATTAATATTTAAGCTCTAAGATGGGTAGGCATGTAGAAAATAAAATTAAATCCATGGAGTTTTTTTTATTTCTTCTTTAGTCATGCTTTAGAGTTGTGCATATGAATAGAGGCGTATTACATTTTATATTTACAGGATGCCTGGCATACTGAGGAAGCCCTGAATGACACCATCTGCGTGTTGTATCATAAACACCTGGCCAGCTGGTTACTCTTTAAAATGTGACTACACAAACCCACGTGCACACACACATGATTGATTTTGCTTTATTAGGCAGATATTAACTTGTTCTGTATGCAATATCAACAAAGACCCTACAAATTCCTTAACATTTGAAGTGCAATGTGCTTATTCTTGAGTGTAATTATAATCTAGGGAAAATTTTAGAGCGGCAGTTTGAAAAGAAAAACATTTATAAGAGCTAGTTAATGTTTCTTTCACTGATTTCCATCTCTTTGTGTAGATATACATATGCTTCTCATTCACAAGCAACCTCTTTGCATCAGACTCAGCAGGGCTGCCTTTCAGTCACTGAGACCTCCATGCAACGGTGCTGGATTTATTTTTTTCAAAGGCTAATCCAAATATAGGTATATGTCCCTTACTCAAGAGTATGAAGCAGGCAGTCACACTGAACTGAAATGCACCTATTAGTTGCAGCCAATATCAAGCACACTAATTGGCAAAGATAGTTGATAAGTAGCATTAGAAATCTGGTGATTCAGCTTCAGCTGATAATAGGGTTGGGGTGGGAGAAGAAAGAGTTGAGGTTTTGGTTGCTTATTTTGTTTTTGTGTGCATGTTATTTTTTTTAGAAATGCTAGGCAGGATAAGAAGTCATACTGAAAAAAAAAAAAAAGTTTACTAAGGCTTTTACCTATTTATTCCTTAATTTAGGACTGAAGTAACATTTTTATTATATAGTACCTTGAAAAGGAAAGGGAACATGAGAAATGGGTGGGATAATCCAAATTAGGTGCACCTGTCCTGTAAATAAAAGGACTGGGGCACGGGACCAAGCCCTGGGCTGCAGTTGCCTGTACTGATTTTTGGTATGCTCCACAACACAACACAACACTGGTGCAGGCCAGCTAACTTCTGTGTGGCTGTGCATGGTTTGGGGTTAGCACAGGCCCAACTGACAATTTTTATGCACTCATCCTGTTTTGAGGTGTAAAGGAATTCAGGGGAAGGGATATGATATGGGCCATGACAGTTGGCTTCAGGGAGAATATACTATGTACCGCTTTGCTGGTCAGTCCAGCCATAGTAATTT
>VZSV01000108.1:2781927-2815403 GCA_013398735.1 Nothocercus julius | reverse complement strand
TTTGATTAAAAGAGGAAAAGAAACCTACATCTGAGGAAGCCCAGAACCTTTCTAGGAAGGTCTGAATGGATGTAGGACTGTCCATCCTTTGTATGTGAGACCACAGCATTCAATTTAGAATTTCTTTCTAGGTTGTTGTTTTGTTCATTTTTATGTTTACTTGGCACTTCAGAGATGCCAGTGAAACTGTATTTAATCTTAAATCACTTCAGGATTGCACTGGAAGTTCCTTTCCTGGCATGCTCTGACAAGCCCAAAGAAATCCAAGTGTCCGTGCCACTGCAAGAGCCACGGAGAGGACAAAGTCTTCCCCTTCTGAGGACTTGCATGGATAGAAACACCATCTGCCGCATTCTGCAGAAAGAACAAGGCGTTATCCTGACGGTGACTACTGGTAACAAATACAGAAAAGAGCAGCTCCTCTCTCAGCAGATGAGGTATTGCGGCATTGAGACACTTTCCTAGGCGCCAAGTGAGAGGGGTTTCGGCCCTTCGAGGAGGAGGTGCCGCGGGTGCAGGAGCCTCGCACGCGTGCGGGGCCTCGGCGGCCGCTGCTCCTCACGCGGGCTTGTCCTGCTGCCCCTGCAGACGGGCACGGCCAAGTGCCCAGCGCCGCCAGGAGGGGAGCGCGAGCTCCGCAGCAAAGCGCAGGCACTGCATCAGCACAGCTGGAACCTCGCACAGCTGGAACCTCCTGAAAAACGAGGGAGACTCTTTCATTCTCTCAGAAGGGAAATGGCACGTGTGTTTAGAGGAAGTTTTAGGAGCCAGGTGAATCTGGAGACTGATTTTCACATATATCATCTCTCACTTCTGGGTCCCCAGCTCAAATTCAGCTCCTAGCAGGTCATGGTTCTGCAGAGGCTTTTATTTGTATGTGTGAGAGGCAAATCTTTTGCAGTTCCTATTGGTAAAATACCTAGTTCTGATATGCTGAAAAGTGAAACGCAGCCATCCTGACCCGCAGCATAATGAAATACATGGTCATGCATAAGTTCACAGAAGACTGTTTTCACAGCTTTCAGAAAATACAGATCACATTTCTATTTATATATATAAAAATATATATATAATGTGTGTATATATATATATATGAAAATCACATTTATACAATTGCCCGAGAAGAGAAGAGAACAAGAGAGCTTAAGTAAAATCCATCCCAGGGAACAGTAACAGCTGAGCTGAACACAGGTTTATTTAAACTGTGATCGCATCATGTCATGGCTGAAATCCACTGGAAAGTAGGAGCTGTACAAACAAACTTGAGGAAGAGCAGAACTGCAAGGCCTGCAAGGCCTTATGTTCCATGTGAAGTTTGTCCTCTAGAGGTGATCTGTTGATTAGTTTGCACAGATAAATGTTTAATTGTGCTTGTCCTTTTCTTACAAACATTTTAGACTCCTTATGCAAGGTTAGGTAAAACCTTTTGGGTGAATAAAGTTTATGCAACTCCAGCTGAATCAGTAACTGTTCATGTTAAATAAGCCATAACAGTGCTGCAAATCACAGACTAAAACTTTCCTCCAATTTTCCTTAAATTTTAGATCAGTAACTGTGCTGATGATATTTTCATCTATTTTGCTTTATAATGTACATAAGATAAAGGAGGATATTCCCCTTCCCTTAAAAACTAAACTGTATTTTTGACAGCAAATGATTAAGACAAAGGTTGTAAGTAAAATTTCTTGGAAAAAAAAAAGGGGGGGGGAGGGAGAAGTGGTGAACTTTGTATGTAAAATGAAGACCTTTTATTAAATTTCTATTAAAGAAATATTCAGGCAGATACACACAAAATATTGGGTGGAAATAGTCATGGACAAGGAGCCAAAGCCACTAAAAGACAGCCCAAAACCCAGAGCTCCAACAATTCATTTCTTTGTTAGTAACAATTACTGTGATTTTAATTAGTAAAACATTATCTGTCTGTCTAAGTTTCGTTCACTGATGAGTCATCTACTAGCAGAACCAAGGCAAGGACCCTGGAAAGGTACCACATAAAGGTGAAGCTGCTTCTCCAGCACCTTGCTAAAAATTATATACATTTTTAAAGGTCATTTATAAAGACCTAGCTACCGTTTAACATATTTTACTGTATGTAACTGCAGAAATCTTCACCCTCAGTAGGCCTAATGCGTTCCTATGTGCTACAGCCATTTTTATTTCAGATAGATACAATTCTCTTCATCATCTCTTCTCTTCATGCATATTGCCCTGGACTGGAAAATGCATCCTTAAAGAAATGAAGTCCTAGGATGGGAAATTGTTTACTTTCTGCAGATTTTAGTTAGCGAATGGTGCAATTAAAGATCCACAGTTGTACAAAGACCATAAAAATACAATACACCTCATCAAAAGAATCAGTGACCACCCAGCTGTTGTTCTGTTTTATAAAACTATCTATTTCCTTTTGCACTAGAAAAAAGATAGTTTTTATTTTGTTTGTTTTTCTTTTTTTGGTGTTCCTCCAGCATTGATAAAAGAAGCATTTTTCAGTTTCTTTACGGTTAGTAAATACTTGGATCAGAAATCACTCAGCCACCAATGAAAAATTCAACATTTTCTACTAGAATTAACAAATATAGTGGTTTAATAACAAATTCACATTAAGTGATAAATAATTTCTTAACAGCTAGGCAGTTATTTTATTGCTGTCACTTTCTAACTTCCATGTGACAAAACAGTTAATGACCCATAATAAAGCCAAAAAAATCTGATTTACATAAGGTTATGTTATTTCATCTGAAAAATAATGCCAATACTGTTTGGTTCTTTTTACCCCTTTGTCGTTTCCTTTAAATTTGGGATTATCCTATTTAAATCCAAACTTATTCCTGTTTTTCTTTGCATCAAAGTTTACTTGCATTCCATTTTTTGTTGCTAAAAGTGAGAGATAAAACATGAAATTGAGTTTATGGAAAATGCTGGGTTTTAAAGTCAAAGGAAAGTTTCATTACCTGTATATTTTTCCAGGATTATCATCAACCTCATTTTTGTGATGTTCTTTCCGATTTCTGTATTGGTATAACTGGCTGACTACTAAATCCAAGTTCTTGTGAACAAAGTCCATGTCTTTTATTTCACTTTCAGTCTGCACAGAGGTGCTTTGCCGTACAAACTTCAATTAAGTTTCATACAGGAACTATAACATATGATGCTATAAATCTACTGAAAAGCATAATAGAGACTGGCCAGGAAGAAAGTCAAATCACATCATCTTACGCCTTCGGTAGCACATTTACTTAACACTGCAGCAGGAGGAGGGAAGCAAATACCTCGTTTCAGTCAAAATATTTGGATTATAATATGCCATGCTGCAGGAGGATTTGTACTTCCCAGATCTGGCAGAATCACAAATTCAAAGTCACATATTTAAAGAATGTCAGTGCTATACTCTTTGTATTTGGTGGAGTGTGTTTAAAGATTACCTGACTCTATTTGAAAGCACTTCTCATTTGTTATAAAACTAAAATGTGCTACAAGAAGTGAAACCACCTCCTGATAAAATCAAATGTACATCCATTTTATGCTTCTATATGACAAGACTAAACCACTTGTTTATTTTTCTCCACTAATCTTCTTTTGGGCGTTGCTCCCCCAGAAATTTTTCTCCATCTCCTCACATCCTCTCAACTTCTACAACTTTACTTGTCAAGTCAACGCACGTACTGGCTGATTAGCTGTCCCCTTCCTGTTACCTCCTCATTTCATTATTAATCCCCAGATATTTCCCAGCTGTTCTGTCCTATACCAGAACAAGTGAGACCTTGACCAATGTTGTTAGAAGGGCTGTTATATCTCTTACTTTTCCGTTGTTGTTTCTTTCGAGCAGGACAGGCCCAGGCGAGGAGATTTAATTCAACAGAGGAGAGGGCAAAGATGGAGTCCTTAGACATACATGAACTGGGGGTCAAGAAAAAGTTTTTAATAAACGCAGGCAAACTGGATATTAAATAGGCCACGTTCCAATTTTGAGGTAAATTTAAAGTCTAATTAACATGTTTAAACCTAATCATAGTCCTCCTAATCCTAGATCCTCCTAATTTGGAGCTTGAAATTACTGAATAACCCTTAATCAGTGGTGAAAATATGTCTTAAATCACCATAGGTGTCTTAAGGAAAAGTTGCTAATGCATTATGCTAAGGCATAATGAAGTGCCAGGTTAAGCAGTGGGATATGTTTTCCCAAAAAAGCTGTGAAATCAATGTTCCTGGAAATACTCAAAATTCAAGAAGGAGAGGTGTGGAAGAATTGCTTGAAAAGGGGATATTTAGAGAAAAACTAGGGCCTAACAGCAGTTTTGGCATTCCAGGAGCTTGCTTGGGGTGACGCACAGTTGCCACTTCCAGGATGGTTGGTAGGCACCGACTCTGCTCCCCAAGGTTCCCCAGGCACCACAACCTGCCCTCCTTGCAGCTGCAGAGGGGAGTAACGGAGGGTGGAGCAGAGTGAAGGCACCGCGGCCAAACTCTGCTGCATTCCCTGTGCTGGGCGGCTGATCAGCCGCACTGTAGCTGTCCAAGGGGAGATACACGATAACATGTCCGGTGCTGAGCCAGCAAGGGTGGCAAATCACTCCTTTGGGATGAACTTTGCTTGAACTTTGCTCATTATAAGCTCATTATAATGTCAAAACCCACCTCCATCCCAAAAGTTACCCCCCTCCGAGGTACGACCGTTCCTCACTGAGCATGTGCTCCAGATTTTCCATTGACTGTACCTTTAAATGAAAGCAAGAAACTGTTGCAACAATCAATAACAATATTATGTATGACTACGGTCATTCAAGCTCCAGCTGAATGTAAAGAAAAGTATAAAAGGTGAACTAAGGAGGAAAAGGATGAAGAAGGAAGACTCCATCATAAATTTTGGATCACTCGACAGGCTGATCCCCCTTTCCTCCCCTCCGGTTGGGACGCTGCTTGAGGATACTAAGAAGTGAGGAGGGAAGATTCCATCGTAACTCCTGGGTCAGTTGACGGGCTGATCCCCCTTTCCTTCCCTCTGGCTGGGACGCCGCTTGAGGAGACTCGAGACGGAGAGCCCTCTCCCATCTTCTGGGGTGAGTGATGATTGCACATTCGTACATCAGAGCCAGCTAAAAACCCCATGCCGTAGTAGAGAATTTCCTGTGCTGACATCCAAAACTTGCTTTGTAAATGTTGCAGTTTGAAAGCCATTGGGAGGTAGGAGGGGGGGGAAGGAGATATCAAAGACTGTGTTAGCTATACGCCTGATTCTGACAATATCGGATTCACGAACAGTCTGCCGACCGTAGGTATGATCACCTTCCTAGGAGCGAATGGAGTTCCCAAACAGTGTGATCAGCTATAAGCACGACTCTGGCAGTATCGGATTCATGAACGATCTGCCCACGGTAGGTCCGATCACCCCCTCAAACAAGTAGTCGAGTTCACAAACAGCATGATTTATTCAAATGCAACATTTACAAAGCAGGTTTTGGGTGTCAGTATAGCAAATTCTCTACTACAGCATGGGTTTTTTGCTAGCTCTGATGTACGAATGTGCAATCATCACTCACCCCAGAAGATGGGAGAGGGCTCTCCGTCTCTCGAGTCTCCTCAGGTGGCGTCCCAGCCAGAGGGAAGGAAAGGGGGATCAGCCCGTCAACTGACCCAGGAGTTACGGTGGAATCTTCCCTCCTCACTTCTTAGTATCCTCAAGCAGCGTCCCAACCGGAGGGGAGGAAAGGGGGATCAGCCCGTCGACTGATGCAAAATTCATGATGGAGTCTTTCTTCCTCTCCTTTTCCTCCTTAGTTAACTTTTATACTTTTCTTTACATTCAGGTGGAGCTTGAGTGACTATAGTCATACATAATATTGTTATTGATTGTTGCAACAGTTTCTTGCTTTCATTTAAAGGTACAGTCAATGGAAAATCTGGAGCGAATTCTCAGTGAGGAGCGGTCGGACCTCGGAGGTGGCTAACTTTTGGGATGCAGGTGGGTTTTGACATTATAATGAGCTTATAATGAGCAAAGATCAAGCAAAGTTCATCCCAAAGGAGTGATTTGCCACCCTTGCTGGCTCAGCACCGGACATGTTATCTTGTATCTCCCCTTGGACAGTTACAGTGCGGCTGATCAGCCGCCCAGCACGGGGAGTGCAGCAGAGTTTGGCCGCGGTGCCTTCACTCCGCTCCACCCTCCGTTACTCCCCTCTGCAGCTGCAAGGAGGGCAGGTTGTGCTGCCTAGGGAACCTTGGGGAGCAGAGTCGGTGCCTACCAACCATCCTGGAGGTGGCAACTGTGCATCACCCCAAGCAAGCTCCTGGAATGCCAAAACTGCTGTTAGGCCCTAGTTTTTCTCTAAGTTGCCCCTTTTCAAGCAATTCCTCCACAGAAACCCAGGACAAGCTGAACCAGCTCTGAGGCTGGCTATGCTTAGAGCAGTGGGTTGGGCTAGATGGCCTCGCAACCTTTATTATACTGTGATTCTGTTATAGCTGAGAGATGGTAGGGAACTGACCACAGGAATTATATTATTCTTAGCTGCTTCTGCTTTGGTTTAAGTTTGGTAAGTTTGAATGGATATTGCAAGGCTGAGGATTCTAAATATCCAGCTTCTAAAGTGGCTTGAGGACTAGTTTTATTTCATTTGCCAAGAAAGAAGAGGCAGGAGAATACCTAATGTGAGATATCAGAACCTGGAAGCATCTCAGCTCCTGGAATAGTTGAAAACCACAAACAAAACCCTAAAGTTGATTATTTTTTATCATGGATGGTTTTGGCCCTACTAAGGCAGAATACAGATCCGAGCGAACTTTCCACCTGACTTTCTAGAAATGTGTTTAATAGACTGACTCTAAGAAGCTCACACCAAGCTAAACCTAAGGCCTCTTACAAAAAGAAAAAACAAAAACAAAAAAAAAAAAAGAAAAAAGAGGAAAACATCTTATTTTCAAAAGAATTTTGGTCTTTATCCTGTAAGATCTTACTTGTAGAGACCTACATTCAAACATTCCTTGAGAAAAAAAGTGAAATAAAGTTTGCTAACTGTGAAACATAACCTTAAGACTTAGCTTAATAGAGCTGTTCATTGAGATATCTTTTATGATTATGCTTTATGCTGACAACAGCCTAAAATTAGATGGTGCAGTTGATTGAAATGAGCTAATTCAATTTATAAATGCAGATTGCAGAAAAGAAATAGCTTATTTCAGGTCCAAAATACATTTTATTCTACCTTAATTAGAAGAATATGTAAAGTAAGTGTGGAGAAGATAGTTTGCAATTTACCATAAAAATTAAAACCAGTAGTTTATAAGATCAGTCTTTAAAACAGGAAATGGTCCCATTTAGAGCATTGTTCATTATTCAATACATATGTTTCTATGTGTGTCAGGCATACTTTCTCAACTTAGATTCAGATCTGCTCATTTTGACTGCTTGAGCAACAGAAAAAAAAAAAAAAAAAAAAAAAAAAAAAAACCAGAGTCCTTACAGGAAGTTTGAAAGAGGTAACATCACTAGCCCCTTTTTTTCTTGCTATAGTTGTGTGTGCTTCAGAGGAGATATGTTGAGGCAATGTCTCACAGGAATAGGAATCAAATTGTGTCAAATTCTTTAACTGCTGAAAGTTTTTATTAGCAGATATTTTATTTTATTACAGTTCAAATACCATCATAAATACAAGAAAAAAAAAGAACTCAGTCTGGATGTCCTAGTTTCAGGAAGAAATATCTCCACTGAATTCTTGAAGAAAAGAACAATATCAAAGAATATTCTATTCCTTTGGGGAGTGGGCTGTTTGGAAACCTTTCTTTCTATCTTTCTTTCTTTCTTTCTTTCTTTCTTTCTTTCTTTCTTTCTTTCTTTCTGTCTGTCTGTCTGTCTGTCTGTCTTGTCTTTCTTGTCTTTTCTGTCTTTTCTGTCTTTTCTGTCTTTTCTGTCTTTCTGTCTTTTGTCTGAATTCAGATTCTTGCCACACTTGGATATTTTCAGCTGATGTGTACTTAAGTTATTCCTTCTGTCAAATATGTTTAATTTCCCTTTCTGTAGCAAAGGAATCTTTAAGGTGAAAAACTAATGAGGCCTATTTGCTGATTGTTTGGCATAAAATTTAAGTCTTTCTTTCAAAGCTTTTCATTTTCAGTATTTCGTTTTAAAAATTCTCTGAAACATACCGTGTTTGTTTAGTGTTCTGAAGAACACTGCTTGTTAGCATAGGAGCAAAACACGGTTCTGTTGTGCACTCAGAAAAAAACGGCCACACCTCAAAGTTTATAGACTAAATGAGCAACTTAACCAGTATAACACATCCAATGAAGATTCCTCAGTGCACAAGAGGACGACCTTGCTGGAATTGCTTTGCCCTCTACTGTGACCAAACCGTAACCCCCTACAACAGGAGACACTCCGAGGGCGAGGTGGCTCATGAAGTGCAGAATAGTATAGGATGTGGCCCGGTAATCCTCGGTGTTGCAAAGGACTGACTTTATCTCAACACAAAGGGAACTGGAGGGGGACCTTGGTTTTAGCTATGCAGCCATAACACCAGGTGTAAATAATTCTTCCCAAAGTTGATCAACATAGAGTATAAAACTTTAAAAATTAGCAAAGGAGTTCGTAAGTGAGAAATAAGCTTGAGCTGTCTTCAAGCCACATATTCCTTTCCAGCAGGGTGATGGAACAGTATAAGTCTATGCTTGTGATTTCAATGATTGCAGTATCCAGTGTGACATCAAATAGCTTCAAAAAACTTTTAAATTAAAAACTTAGTAATAAGCTTTTATATTAAACCTTGCACCCTGTGTGGTAAAGCAAAAATAACCTGGCCAGAGAGTACTGGATTCTGACATGTACTCATGGAGGGCAAAGCCCTACAGAGCAAGCATGGGAGGACAGGGCTGTAATTTGAGCATGGGTGCAGTGATCTGCAAAGCTTGCAAAACAATACTCTAAACGTCTTTTCAAAGGAGCAGCAGCTCTTCCAGCCTCACAGTATGTGAGGACCAGTGCAAGGTTGTGGCCCAGGCTGGAGAGCGGAGTGTTGTTCCCTTTCACAAACCCGATGCAATAAGTATATGGAAAAGATTTCCCAAAGGAAACAAATCTTTGACATGGAACTAGGTCTTTGAACAAGAACAAAAAAGAACAATTACCCTGCATTGCCATAGCCAAACATTTAGTATTTCAAATACAGTTCATACTGCCTGGAGCTAGGAAACTTTGTCGTTCTCCAGTAAGTTATGTCAGCATTACAGGTTTGGTTCACTTCACCCAAACACTGCTAGAAATGAGAGCAGCTAAACTGAGACTCGTGGGAAAATATTGGATAATTATGAAAAGAAAAACAAAGTGTCTGGAAATACTCAGCTGTTTCTACCAGAGTTCATATTGGAAACCATCTGTAGTACCTACATTACCAATTGCTTTGTGAGCACTCTCATAGTGTTTGAGATTTGGCATTGCATTCCAGACAAGGGCAAGTACAAATCTGTAGCTAAGAAAGGGCAAAACGTATTTTTTTTATGGCATTTCTTCATTGTCAGTTCATCTGGATATTTTTTTTTGTTGAACATTATTTCCTGTTCAAAGCAAGTGCACACATTTCCCCCACGAAGGAAATAATTTGCTTCTGAAGCTTTAAATGGCCCCAGACACTTAGAAGTTATGACAGCAAAATGATTTTATTTTACTTTTTAATAAAATGGCCATCACTGACCATTACTACTAAATAATTGCTATAGGCACAATAGCTGTGAGAGTAAGGAAGCATTCAAATTATCCTAGCTTGTCATAGGAGAAATAATAATCTGAAAAGCAATAGAGTATGCTAAATTAAAAATTATGCTGCCTCTATTATCAAGAAATGCAAAATGTCCAGCATCTCCAGACGTTATTACAAGAATAGTAAATTGTAAAGAACAAACAAGAAAACACACTTATAATATGACTTATAGGATAAGTGGTAAGGCTGTACCCAAGCCCCACCAAAATAAATGTGCTGGGAAGGACATTGAAGAGGTGCTAGGGCAAACAGATCAAAAGAAAGTTAATTTTGCTCATATGCCTTGGCTTCACAAAGCATAAATGAGGGTGTTTTATATCCTGCCATTTAAGTCTAAACTTAGAAATAAATATGTCAATCTTACCTCTGAAACATCCTCATAGCTTCTTTTGCCTATGATTCTTCAACATATCCTCACATTATTAGTGAGCTTACCTTTGTCCTTTGATATTATTCTTGCTAGAAGAAAAACAGAGGTAAAGAAGAAATAAGTATTCGACTGAGACGACAAGATATTCACTCTCCTGCCTCATACTGCCTACAAAACGAAATGTCAAATAACTTATTTGAATATGCTAAAATAAAAACTGTATTTTTATGTAAAAGTACTTAGTGCAACACAGTTTTCAGTATGTTCAAGCCCTGCTGTCATAGAACGATGCTGTTATTTGCAGTATAAACATTTAATTCTGAAATGTACAGCATAAAATATAGCAGAACCCTGACTACTTAACATTTTGGCATGACTCCTGCTAATATTTTCTAATTTTACCAGCAATCTTCCTATGACACAATAATGCGTTCAAGTTTTCTACCTTGTTCAGCTATGAAGATCGTATTCTACTTCCCAGAAGAAATGGAACCCGCTTTGTTATAAAAAAAGAACATAACTGGCATTTTCAGAGAAATGCATTCTGAAAACAAAAATACTCAACAATATTAAAACTTGCACTCCACAGATAAAAAAAAAATCAGTTTATGCCACTGATAAAAGGAAATTGCAGTTTTAATGATCTCTTTGAATATTGCTTCCAATTAAAAAAAAAGGAAAAAAAAAAAGAAAAATTATCCATTCAATTTTTAAATTCATGCATGTTTGATATTAATTTCATATACCCATCTAACTAATAGTTGTAATGTGGGCAAGTTTGTAGGCAGATGACATTTGAGAAAGTGTATTTGTATAAAAAAAAAAAAAGAATACACTCCCTAGTAAGCTTCAAAATGTCTATGCTTTGTAAAACTAAAAAAGCACAGCATTGACTGCAGAATCCTTGTAAGACATTTTTCAGAAATCTGTAGACTAAGAATTATTAACAGAAATTACTGAACAGATCAAAATTCCCTGCAAAGGGGATTAAGTGGTTACAGTATTTGATACGTATTTTCTCAAATCTACTCTAATCACAACATTAAAGATGAAAGGTAAATAATTAAAGTAAAAAAAAAAAAAATAGTACTTCCAGTGCTTCTCATCCAATTTTTAAAGTACTTGAGAAGATACTTTTAATAGCCTCAATTTACCAAGCAACTTGCTAGAACCAAGACCTTGAATTTAATTTACTTGAGTCTAAATAATGTCTACACAGATATGCTAGCATATATGTGATATATACACTATTGTTTATTATTGATCTGCAAAATTGAATATAATAATTTTAGCATGGAGGGAACATTAGGGAGGGAACGTTCTTAATTCTATGCAACAGAGTAGGACTAGACAAGCAAAGGGGAAGAGGAGAGCAACTATTTTTTCCTCCAAATTCTTGTCTCCTGAGATGTTGCATTTTAAACACT
The DNA here is from genome assembly GCA_013398735.1 of Nothocercus julius. Lineage (NCBI taxonomy): Eukaryota > Metazoa > Chordata > Aves > Tinamiformes > Tinamidae > Nothocercus > Nothocercus julius. Next base: position 2,803,854 of record VZSV01000108.1, on the reverse strand, counting down.
GACTCCTCTGTCATTTTTCAAACACTGCCAAAAATATCTTCTTTAGCATGGAGACATTTGCTTGAATGCAAATTAAACTATAATAGTGACCGTATCTGCCTTTACTAAAGTGTTTTTAATACAGGGAAAGGACAATTTATTTTCCGGATGTTTATACAGAGGTGGTTACACACAAATGCAATGGATAATGAGATTTACTTGTTCCTCTTAGAGTCCACCCCAGCCTAAATAATCATTACCTTGATGCTTTAAAAGAAGGCTGTGCCAGGAGGTACATTAAGGCTTCAGACCTTGATGCAGTTGCCTTCATTTCAGTCCACTGTGCCTCATCCATCTCACACAAGCCCTGCAACAGTTTTAATTCTTTTAGAAAGTGTGAAGTGATTTTAAAAAAATCACAAAATGAATTCCATTAAAAATAAAACAAAACAAAAACAGTTTTCTAGATAGAACTGCTCTCTTCCTTTCAAAACCATCTCTGTCTTTATTCCCCTTGTGTTCTTCACATCATGTCCCCCGGCTTAGTCTTGCTGGTCAGGCAGGATTGATTAGACTACGTTTTACGAAATTTTCCCAACGGGTTTTTAATTATCACAGACTTCTTGCAGTGCAACTACATTTAACAGAAATACTCTCAAATACTCCGAAACATTCATGCAAATCAGACTGTTCAGAGCTCCTCACTGTAATATAGATGCGGATAAAGCGAGCAACCTGTAAGACTGTGATCCTGTAGAGGTCTTGGGAGGAGGGGAAAGGTAGCTCTTCTCCTTTGTCAGGTTTTCGAGCTAGTGAATCATTTAATCTCTTGATGCAATTACATCTTACTCTTGTCTGTTTAACCTCTAGATCAACAACTGCTTTTGTGACACACAACATACCCATTACACGATGTGCCTGGACCTCAGGTGTGTAAAAGGAATGGATTCAGGGCTTTCATTATTCCTCACTGCTCGCTTGCTTAAGGATGACATACGATGCTTACAACTCTGCTCCGCTGTTACAATGAGAGTTTTTCCTCCAGGATAGCATTATTGGGTGACTGCATGGTCACAGCTGGGAGGAACAAAACAGAATTCAGCCTTGAAGAACAAAACATCCTTTCCTAAGTAGCTCTGTGGTATAGGGGGGGCGCTCCATGGCCAGACATAATGGTGGTGGTTTGAAGCTACAGGACAACTGTAGTATCAGAGAAAAAGTTATTTCTACTACACATTAACAGGTGCATTTCTTGAAGTTACTGGGATAATTTCTGCAAATAAATCACATGAGCACAGGTAATATAATCTGAAAGTTTGACAATTTTTATTTCATCTAATAAAATCATGACAAGTAGACAGAATAGTTTGAAAAACACCTTTGAAAACTGTCCATATAAAGTAAGATGTAAGAAACATTGTATTTGAATAATGGAGGTCATCTACCTGACTTCGTATGCGGGTAACAGCAAATGGTAGTGCAGAATGGAGACTACGAGCCTATATTTACATCTACACATATTGAGACTGAGAAGTCAGATTTAGGATCTAGAATAAAAATCTTTGGACGTTAGCTTGTGTGACAGTATGTTACCAGTTTCTCCTGTGTTTCCTGCAGCAACTTTTATCTGGATTTTGCTAAAAATTTATTATCCAAGAGAGAGATAAGTCTTGATATAAAAATAACAAAAGGGTAAACAAATCACCTTTGTCTTAATATTAGATCAAATGATTAATTCTGACATCTACATTTTAGTAATAAATCTGTGTGGCTATCCAGACCCTTTCAAATATTATTGTTTCTAACCTACTCCGTAAGATAAAACCCCATCAATATTCTGTTCTTTTCTAAGAAGAATCCTATCTTCAATAATCAAATTACCTCATAGGCGTCTTTCTCAGAGCTGCATTGAGCTATTTAAGTCTCTCACCATAAGGCATCATCTCTAGCACCATCTGAATCAGTTCTACTTTCTCCTAAATGTCCATGTATTCTTAAAGATTTAAACGGTACTCCACTGACTCAGAAGTACCAGATGCAGAGACAAAAATTGCCTCCTTAGCCTACTCCCTGCTTCTCTCATCCAGTACCCAAGAATCAAGATGATCTTTTCCACCAGCACATTGCATTGCAAGCTCCCATCAATACGTGAGTGAACTGATGCCCCTTCATACTTTCAGGTTTTTAAGAATATAACCTGTTAGCATTACCTTATAGATGGGATTCAGCTCTAGGTTATAATACCTAAACATTTTTCTATATATAGATTTTCATATGCGAGGTTGAATTCAGTTTAAATCTGAGATACCTATACTTGGGTGCAATAACATAGATGAATACAAGAGCTCTGAATGCTGACTCAGCAAGATTATATTTACTGAGATAGGTGGATTTAATTTTTTTTAAAAAAAAAACAGTTTTAACTGTTTCAATGTCAATGCTTTCAAAGATTTTCACGTGGAAAAAGAAACACAACACCGGATTCACCAAAAGAAACCCTCCAAATTAACAACTGATGATGATGCAAATTCCTTCCTTCCTTCCCCCACTTCTTTCAAAGTTATTATTCAAAGATGCCTATGGTAAAACTTTTTTCACTATCTAAAAAGAGAAAGGAATTTACCATTGGATCAATGCTGGGGAAGCTCTGTTTTATGAACGAAGCTTTTGATTTAAGCTGTTGCTCTGGGTAGTGCCGGAAGAGGAAACATTTCATCTAGTTAGTTAAAAAATTGCTCAAGCTCTTGCTTAATATTATTGCGTTTAATTAACTCCAGAACTCCAGATACAGGAACTTCCAGTCAAATGGTTCTTTGATCGGCTTGTTCGTGGAAGTCTAAGTTTGTCTAATGTTTTCTTTGTCTCCTTTCATGCTGCCATTTTAAGCCTCTCGTGGCTGCCCCAGGTGGTTGCTGGCTGGCAGGATCCGTCCCCTCAGGGGGAGAGGAACAGTCCCCATTTTACAAACACTTCTGTGTGAAGCACCAGACTAGGGCACGGCTTTCTTCAGAAACAAGATTTTAGTCTAAATTATTCACATAACCGCTAGCTTGCCTCCAGGATTTTCTTTCCTTTGCTTTCTTTCATTTGTGGGACAAAATTGATGACCAAGAAGATCCACTGGATATTCCTTTTGTAAGATCCCTGGAGTCATATAATTAATTCCAGCAGAGAAAGTTTTCTTACTACAAATGGCACTTCACCTAACAAAGATTCCTTACACAACCTGAGTACTTAAGACAAATGTACAATACTGCAGCAAACCAGATTCGAGCTGCATACTTTTCAGCTGTCATTGCCTTATGGACAATAGAATTCCTCTTGCTTTCCAAGAGCATCTGTGTTGAGGTGTGTCTGTGGCTGGCTTACCTCAGGGAAGTTTAAGGAAGCTTTTCCAGTCAGACACAAGTAATAAAAAGGTTAAGTGGTTGCAGAGAGGTACTTGATATATATGTAATGTGCATTCAAAACATAACCAGTCCACAGTTTAGCATCTCATATAACATTTGTGGTAAATGTGCAGTAATGATGACCTTCCACTGAGAAATCCCATGCGTAGTGGCAAGTCTGGGTCCAAGTGCTGAAGCCCACAGTAAGCCAGTGGACCTTATTACATTTTAAAGGGGCCGTTACCACCTTCAGTGTGTTGGCAGAAGGGTGCATCCCTACTCCTGAGTTTGGTTAGCAGACAAAAACATTGAGTGAAATTGCTAATAGATAAAAAGAAGGACTAAAAGGAAGCTGTGCCCTACACATTTCTGTCGGACTTTAACAGCTTCTGCAGAAGGATGGTTGAGAATGACTTCCCTGCCCCTGCTTCTCTGTCTCTCTTGCCTACTTGAGATTAATTCCTCATGGCAAAGACAAGAGCAGATTATGGATTTGTACATAAAGGCAGTGTAAGGGACATTGAGGCTCAGTTGGGGCTTCCCACCATAATCACAGTCAGGTAATTAATAACGGTTAGTACCTGTGAGCCTGTCTGGGTGGTAGAATGAAAGATGAGCTTTTGGGCAGCTCAGTCTCATTTACATATAGCTTACATTTTAAATGAAGAAAACTGACTCTCTTAAACCTTTTTAAAGTGGTAAATTTAAACTCCTGCTGACAGCAAAAGTAATTGCTATATGCAGATTAAACCCAACAGTTTGGAAAGTTCAACTCCATTTCTCAGCTCCATTTTCCACAACGTAGGCATTCCTGTAGATCTACATTTCATTGCACAGATGGTCTCTGCAAAAACACAACAACAGCAACTCCTCATTGTTATACATTTCTGGTGCCAAAACATACAGAAGGTTTATATGCCACTCTGGAAAGGTAAGACTCTGAAGAAAGACTGTTCCTCACGTAATAAAATCATCTTTTATTTGATCTTCTTTTTCTTGGTGGTGGCTGTTACCCTGAATCCTACCAGATGAGCAGTGGACAATAAAAGGGAACTTTGTTTTCTGAAGCATCAGCATTTCTAAGAAGTTCACTAAACTAAACAAGTTTCTCACAACCCTTCTTGACATCCACGACAATTCATGTAAACCAGGGCCACAGCAACCTGATGAGAAGTGTAGCTGCTAACGCTATATTCAGAAGAGCAGAGGGCTGCACAGAACTCAACCGGGGCTGCCAGGCCGTGCAAACATCCAGGTCTGAAATCAGAAGTGTCTGCTCTTTAGTGCAGCGTTCCTAACTACTGGGATGGACAATCCCTCCCAATAAGCCTGAAGAGTCATCATGAATGGCTGGGAAAAGCTTTAATTGACTCTGCTCTGTGTTCCTGTGTTCAAAACATGCCTGTTTCCTACTGAGACAAGCCCGCTGAGTGTGGATATTCACTGCACAACTATCATACTCATTAATATCCTCACCCCTGTGCAAATGTACTTAATTTTAAAGAGGTGCAAACCATGAACTTGCATAATTAGGTGCTTAGGTACCCAGATGACTGAGTAGAAAAGCTGGAAAGCAAGAAAGTGTCACTTCAAGGTGACAGAGAGCTTTCGCTCGCTGAAGTCACCTCCGCCTCACCCCCAGATGTGCACATATTGCTACGAGCCACTCAGCACAATCTTCCACGCTGCTCAGCATTTCCTTCCTATTTTACCAAACCAATTAACTTGTAAGTGCTTTTGTTCCTCTCCCATCATACATATGGTTCTACAACCATTCAACAATGCTCAGCGAGTCCCTGGGGTTTCTGGGTTTTGTTTTCTTTAGTTTGGTTTGATGGTTCTGTCACAGCTGGTTTTTATCCCGTTTGTGACAAGGAGGCCCGTCAGCACATTGGCCACACGATCCCTCCATATTGCATGAAGTGTGTGTATTGCATAGTAAAGGCTTCAGTCCAGCCTCAAAACACTGCACTAGCCTTAACTAAATGGTTTTCAATACCCTTCAGCTATGCTGCTCTGCTCTGGGGCAGAAACAGGCAGTGCACTAAAACCTGCAGAACAGCCCATTAGCAGAGCAAGGATTAGAATTAAGGACGGCCGATGTTCAGGTCCTGTGCTCGCCCTGCTGGACAATCCTTTAAGGAAAAAAGATTGTGCTAAAGCAAAGATTGTGCTAGCAGATTCAAACTGACACTGTTACCCATATTGCTGGAGGGGAAGTAAACATCACTACAGCTTTCTGAAAACAAAATTAATTTCCGTGAGTAAATATTGACTCAAAGAGCAGTCAGATTTAGCCAGCCAGTTAGAACAGCAAATAGCTACAACTTTCTGCTCAAAATGGCGTTTGCAGGAATACCAGGGAAGTCGCAAGAGAGGTGGATACAGCCAGGCTCTTGGCTTTGAAAACCATCCTTCTCTCCTCCAGGCCTTGCTCACTCCTTAGCTGCAGAGCTCTGTGAGCTCTGCTGTCCTCACAGCCTCGGCCTTGGCTGCAGACACCTCGTATGACATGACTGATGTGTTCAGCGGCCAGGAAACCTCCGTGCTGAACGCTCCGAGACGCTCGCTTTTGCCGCAGACACCTGAAATCACCGACACGCTTAGGGAAGATGCTGCACTCTTAGAAAGCTGAGACTTGCAAAAAATTGTTTTTCAGTCTGCAATTATATTCTAAGTGTGTGCACTTATACAAAACCCAGTAGAGATTTCCTATAATTCAAACATCTCAGCTGCATACCCAAAGCTTGGAAAGCCATATTTTCTAGGCAAGTTTTACACTGGCCGTTTTAAACTTCTCCCCTGAAAGTGCTGCCTGTAGTAACACGTGATGCCTTTAGTAAGACTTGCTCAGAATGGTTGCTTTTCTGGTGGGTTGCACAGATACGTGCAAGACAGTCCAGTTTGACCTGCACATCACAGGTTGAACTGAATTTATTAGAAAAGAGCAAAAACTTTTCTTTTTTTGCATAGCAAAAATTTCTAAGTTGGAAACTGGAGTGATATTTGCCCTCATACAGAATTGTGCACTTTTACGGACTCTGTAACAACCGAGTGCTGAGGGTACCCCCAACCACACGCCTGCCAGATCTGAGTGCTCCAACTTTTTGTTTCAACATTTTCTGGAATACAGACACAGACATTTACTACAAATGGCAAAGGCCAACACATTGCATCTTTAGAAATAGCAGCCCTTGCCTTCACAGAAGTCACTGCAAGCAAAGGCTTGCTTCGACTGAAAGTCCAAGGTATGAGGAATAAAAAATGATATGCAACAGAACAACTTTTATGATTTTGTATGACATAATGAAGATCACCTTACTGTGCTAAAAGCTATTAAGTGGCCTATGGCTTACTAACCTGAGGAAGAAACCTGAACCCAAAATCATACCATCATTGCAGGAGATGGAGAAAAGCAAATCAGAAAATACCAAGATGTTTACCAATTCTTACCTTTATATTAAAGTTAAAGAAATTAATCCTCAAAGCTCACTTGCTTTCTTTTTAAGTACACAGAATTCTGTTTCTTCAGGTAGTATACAAGTTAAAACAGTCTCTTTGCAGTTTATAAGAAAAAAAGATTCTACAAATTTACATAAGTATATGAAAGTAGGAGATTGGAGTACTGTTTTTTCTTTCTTTCTGTTAAGAGTTTCTATTTCAATGAATTAATATTTCACGCTGAAGTATAAACATATTTTAGATGTCCTCCTCTACCTGGCTTTGTCTGTTAACTTATTCTTTTCTAACAGAATCTCCTTTTTTCTTATTTTTGTCTTTTTGTTTGACTGCCTGAACTATTTGTCTTATAGCTAGCACTATGTTAACATATAGCTAAAACTATAGCTAGCAGCTCTGATGTTACTGGCACTACAAAATGTGTGTACATGCTTGTTAATGCACATAAAAAAATGCACATAAAATTTGCATATGTCAAATTTTATAAGATCTAAAAAATTATCTCCAAATAAAACCAAAAATTGTATTTTTAATAGTGGCAGCTTCTACTTTGCATGATATTCTGTGGGAATAATAAAACAAACAAACAATCATAGCCCAATTGAAACCACTGACCTTACAGTACGGTGGCTTTTATTGAAAATAATATAATGAGAGCTAATCCACCAGACTTTTACCTCCAGAAACCAGCTAGGCCCTAAGTAAAATAAGATTGATTTTATCCTTGAATCTGCAGTGATCATTTCTCTTCATTAGACATTCAGATTCAGGCTGTGGTGAGGGCATAAAAACAAGATAGATTAGGCAGAAAGAAGAATTACTGTATTATTTCAGTACAATATCTGCTCAAAACCCGATCCTGAAGTGGTGAGAAGTTTAACTCTGAGGACAGATAGAGGTGTGTTAGTTAAGATATTTAGGAGGTTTAACAGTCCTCCCTCTATTCGTCAAGTGGTCAAGTGTAGCAAGTGGTTTAAATGTTTTATTTAAAGGAATGCAGCTATTTATCAGATTTTCTGAAAGACAGAGGAAGAACCAAAGAAATCTGTATTTGCTTAGATCACGAGAAATAATTGCATTGAGAATGAGCCACCACCGTAAGCACGTAATCGCAAAGCGAGCAGGAGAGCACAGCTAATGAGACGAGATGAGATTGCAGAATGGCCATAGCTGACTTCTGCTCCCATCCCAGTCACAGGGACCGGCCTTGCAACCAGACGGGCAGTTGCAAAGTAATTAAAAGCTGGTGACAGCGGCGGCGCAGCCGCCTCTCCAGACCAACAGCGTTTTCCCCAGCATCTCGCGAACCGCTAATAAGAATCAGGAATGAAACAGCTGGGGGCTGCAGAACCCCGTTGCTATGGAAACCGCTGCAGGTGTGTGGTCCGCGGAATAATAAACTCCAGATTTTTAGAGCTTATAAAAAATGCGGAAGAAAGGAAAAGAAGACGGAGTGAAATAAATATCACAAAGCCAGGGCGTTGCAAACACTTTGGGAAGGAGTGCAGAATAGGGTTGTTAAATGTGATCTGCCAGAAGGAACAGTTCAGGAGGCAAAGGGATTTAGGTGAAAGATATCTCAGAGTGTAAGTATGCCAGAGAAAAGGGAAAAAGAAAACAGAGCAGAACTAAACAAAAGAAAAATACAAACACCAGAGGGCACTGAAACAGAAATAAAGTCTATTACAGGTCGCTAGGTTCAGAGGAAACAACACAAGAAAAAGAACAGTTCAGAAATTGATGAGGGAATCAGGACCTCTTGTATTTCCTAACATAGTTTTAGTTCTCTTGAACCAAAGATCACTTGAATGTGAAGTCTCCCACACGTAACATATGGAACCGCCTTTCCCAGAATAAGAGCTCATCCATCTCCGCACAGCACAGCGTAAGCCTGATGGGTCCAAGTTTCAAAGTAGTTAGAATCCTAAAACTGTAGCTGGGGAGATTTCCTCAAATCCTGAGCAGGCTGAGCTCTTAATTCACGTCAGCAGGAGTGGGGTCCTCATGCTCATCTTGCCCTTCCAAGATCTACTGACACCCAAAATTTTCTGTGCAGTCTAATAAGGTGAACACATAACTCTAAGGTTGACTCAGCAACCCAAGGTATTAATTGCCTTCTCTCTCTTTCCAGTGACTCAATAGCACCCACTAGCAATGCCATTTTTATTAACAGTACATTTATACTTGCAATTTTCTATTTGCAAATATCATGAATAAGTGGCAGAAGGACATTCAGAAATGTTCAGCAACTTTGCAGGAAAAAAAAAAAAAAAAAAAATCCAGGCTCACAAGTTGAAACACAGGAAGTTCCAACTCCATATGAGGAAAAACTTCCTTCCTGTGAGGGTGAAGGCAAAATAATAAAGCAAAGTTGAAAAATAAGGTGAAGCATGTACCTTCTGCAGGTACCTCTGTACCTTCAAATGAAAAATGGAATAGAACACGGCTAAACTCAAACAGGAAGAAAAGCATCAGCAAAATTTAAATAAATTTGAATCCTTTAAAAAGCATAACAAAAAATGAGAAAATTGGGTTAAATATATGTATACATCTATACAAAATTTAGAAAACTAAAAAAGCCAGATGTTTGAACTAGAATGTTTGATCTTCCTGTGTCTGCTCCCTTAATCATGATAAATGAAAAATGAAAAAAAAAAAATCCATTATGATAGTGTTTGGTTAGAGATTAGTTTCAAAACAGACATCATAAAAATAAGGAAACTTGTTCATATCAGATTAAAAATGAAAACTAAAATATTTAAAAGTTTACAGGTATCACAAGGATATAGGGATTGCTGAGCAACATATTGAAGGCTGAAAAAAAATCATTCATAAAAAAAAAGAAAAAACAGTTAGGAAGACTGCTAGAAATATGATGGCATTTTGAGTCACATCCAAATGAAGAAATGGGAAAGAACAAACCCTTGAACAAATATAATAAGACAGACAAAGAAAGTTGAGGAAAATATTGGTAAAACCATAAAAGAAAATAACTACTCTTTGAAATGTATCAAAAGCAAAAAGCCTGATGAAACCATCTCTCAGGCTCAGGTTGCTAGATGATCAAGATTTTAAAAAAGTATTTAAAAAGGTTTCAGACATAACAGAAAAGCTAAGGAAGTTCCTTGTGACCATGTTCATAAGGAGAAAACTCAGGGAAGACAGCAAAAATTTTCAAGGAATGACATATCAGTAAGACTAGGTTTGCTATCAAACAAATCACACCAAAATTATTAGAAATAATCTAATTATTTTTGAAATTTAAATAACATTTTTAAAATAATATATGGAGAACAGGCTGGTTTCTTCACACACAAATGCCTATATAATGCATGTCTATTGTTGGATGCCATGAGTATGGCTTGAAAAGAAATCATAACTCACAAGTCTGTTAAAGGTCTTTGAAAGAGTCAAAAAGTATTTTGACACAGAGATCTGTTTGATGCAATATGTTCAGATTTCATGAAGGTATTTAGCATGGCTCTCCAAAACTAGTTCTTAATAAAATAACTGATATATAAGAAAGAAAAATATCTTGTCAATTAACTAAGAAAAAGATGGAAAAAGTGCGTGAGTAAATGGCCAGTTATGTCCACATAAAGATTCGCTTTTGCCATCTAGGAACTTATGCTAATATCTTTGTCAAGTCCTGAATGATCAAGACAAGACCATAACAATATAGCAGAATTTCCTGATTCAGACCACTAAAAATCTTGAATGTGCAGAGCTGCAGAAAAATCTGATAATATTGAGCAATTGGTGTTATAAAAGCAAGTGAAATAGTTTTGACAAGCATAAAGCAATGTGTCCCTTCATAGCGATGGGCTTTGAATTAGGTATTATGAGTAAAAAGGAACATTCAGTGAAGGAGCAAATTGCCTCAACAGAGCTAATAATGACAAGCATCACCTAAAAAAATCAGAGATAACCCATATGTAGAGCTGTGGACTACTATGTGTGACAGAGGGGAAAAAAAAAAAAAAGTTAAAGAAATGAGTAGACATGAAAGCATGAAAAGCGCTAAGAAATAACCCCAAGAAAGTCTAGTGGTTGTGGGTTGTCTAGCAAAAAATCTGGGACAAAAATCAGAGTGAGGCATAAAATTAATCATAACCAAGAGATATAAGAGAAAACAGCAAGCTATATTACTTGAAAACAAAGGAAAGTAAATAACTGATGATTGCAAAAATTGAAATATTGTCCTTTTACTCCAGGTTTCCTAGTAAAGATTAAATGTGATTAGTTACTCAACAGTACTAGCATACATAACAACAGTGAAACAGGATAAAATAGTAAAAGACTTTGTGGCAACGAGAAGTTAGGCATATTCATGAAAATCTACACTAGGTATTCATGAAACAAGCCAGAGCCAATTCCAATTCGTTACTGATTATCTTCAAGAGCTCCAGGAAGATGAGAGATGTTCTGGAGGAAAAAGTTATTGTAATACCTAGGTTTAAAAGATGAGAAAGAAAGTCCTGCAATTATAAGGGAATAGCTCTGTCTGTGATATCTGACAGAAAATGGAAAAAAAATGCTATTATTGTCTGAGATGTCAAACTAACAAAATCTATTTCCCTGATAGGGCTTTTGGACAAGTGCAAAGTAATTTAACATATACATCTTGACTTCAGTAGTGCTTCTAACACTTGACATTTACATAGGAAAGCTAGGGAACTATGGTCTAGATGCCTGCACAACTGACTGAAAATAATATGAAAACAACATGCTCATTGAATCATTATTAATAGCTTACTTTTAACCTGGAAAAAATGGGTGTTGAGATTGAAGAACTGTCATAGGTCTTCAGTTACTTTCTGTATTTCAGGAGTGATCTGGCTGATAGAACAGAAATAATTAATGGATGCTAGAAATGTTTTAAAGATTTTGAAGGATACAGTTAAGCACCTTATCAAAAAAAGGCCATAAAATTTAATAAAAATGGTTGCAACATAAAAAAGAAAAATTTAAAAATACAAATTAAAAAAAAAAAAAAAGAGAGAATAACCATTTACACAAGAGTACTACAGAAAAGTAGATAGGGTTACAGCAAACCATCAAAAAATGAGTGAAGAGTATGAGGTGGCTGTTGAAAAAAAAGTAATTCTGGAATGCAGGTGGAGAAGCTTTGCATGAAGGATCTGAAAAGTAACTATTTCCATTCTACAAAGTAATGCCAATGATGGTACAATATTTAGCAAAGCTAGATACAAAAAAAAAGAGAGGAGAATTCAAAGGAGGTGTTTTTAAAAGTAGGAAAACAAAAATAAATGAACAAAGAGAGAAAGAGTTAAGTTTGTTTAAACCAGAAGAGGAAAGAAAAAAAAAAAAATGTTTCAAAAGATGAAAGGCCGTTATAAAGGAGATATCACTGAGGTACTCGCCAAGATGCTGTGGGTTAATCTGAGAAAGGGACATTTAAAGACAAATAAAAGTTTTTCAATATGGTGATAGTCAAGTACTAGAACTGACTGCCACAGTCTGAAGACATTATTTAGGTTTTGACATAGCACTCCTGAAGGCTGTGTCTTGGACCCTGGCATAGCTTCTAATTTGGCCTTTACTGTTGTTGTCAAAACACTTGACAGAGTAACTATCTAATAATGCAGAGACCAGTTTGCTGTGTCCATTGCCACAAGGTTGAATTTCGCAGTGTTCAAGATATTTGATCTATGTGGGATAATGATTGTGGGATAATGAACAAGGATTGGTCTCTCCAGGGAATCTCTTTATTCTGTATATTTGCAGTTGCTTACTGACAAGAGACTCTGACAGATATTTTAAAAATAATAATCTTTAAGAGCTAGATTTGACTTTATTACTGTAGAGATATAGAAATATGTTATTATTGTATTGTTATTTCTATTGCATGTGTCTTATTTTGAGTTTCTGCCACAGTACCTTGAAAATGGCATGTCAGTAGAGTGGTAGAAGGTGTAATCTACGGTGTCACTTCCACTGCTCTGGAGTTTAAAAAGGCCTTGTGCATTCTGCACTGCTATGGCAAATAAACCAACTAAAATATCCCAGACATCCTGGATCTGAAGTCAAAGAAGGTAATGTCCTCCAAGTCCAGGAGCAGCTATGAAAAAAAAGCTCAATTAACAGAGAGAGATGCATCTTAGGGCTCAGGCTACATAGGTGATACTTGACATAAAGTGCTACTTGACAAAATTTGAACTGTTAGTACTTCTAAAAGGTATTCAAATAAATAGCATTTTTTTTCCCTGTATTTTGTAAAAGTAGAAAAGGCAAAACTACTTCGCACTGGAAATAGGATTGCAGAGTTTCTAGCAAGGAGGATGGCTAATATGACTACAGAAATAAAAATGGATGTATTTGAAGTGAGGTGAAAACTCAGGAACTCTCTGCACCCAAGTCAAGGGGATTTGTGTGCTACAGTGCAGAAATCTGGCAGGACTAGAGCCTGGGCCTGGAATCATGTGCTCAGGATCACGATTTTCTAGTAACGATCTCCAGAGTAAATTTACGCTCCAGGGGAGGTAAGTTTTCATATGAGATATTTGTGGAATTTTACATATTCCAGTTTCTCCTGCCCTTGTATCACCATCATCCCTTTTGCTTGCAAAGAGGAGCCAAAGGTCCCGTTCTTTCTTCCGGCACAGCTCTGGAGAGAGTGGCCACAATTTTCCAAACAGCTGAATAGCTGGTTGGCCAAGCATCAAGTCACTCCTGAGGGGCTGTTTCAGCAACTGACTACTAAAAATAATAGACTTATCATTGCATATTTTATACAAAGGCTCAAGCTTACTGCCAATTGCTTAATTTCTGGTAACAACACAAGCTATGACTACATAGCCCTGAGGGATGGTAAGAGGTGTTACAGTTCTCCAGGCCAGCAAGGATAAATCTCAATAGGCTGCAAGAGCACAAGCCACTGTAAATTGCAGACTTCTTCATCTGCCCCACAGTTCACTTTTATAGCTCAGGACAGGAACTGTTAGCGGTTCTTTATGGCTGCCTACCCCAGCCATTCTGCTTTGTAAAAAAACAAGCAAGGGACGTCTCCTCCCGTAATGTCAGTGTCTCGAATTTACAAATGTATTAAGCAATACAAACTGATCTGTAGCTCTTAAGAGCAGGAAGGACTGGCAGCTCCGTGAATGCACAGCTAGCATTCTTGGTATCAAAACCCCACAAAATACTTCTTTTCCACAACAGAGCTGAATATTAGGCTCTAATAAGCTCTCAGGAAAAGCTGTCTGGTCTAGGGTTAAGCCAATCTCATCCGTGCAGCAAGGCTTTGATGTTGGCTGTCAACCACCGCCTTCCATGCGCTGCTGTGCAGCTCTTCTTGAGCAATCTCCAGTGGCAGCTCTGTAAACACTGGAGGCTCTAACTACTCAAACTTATCTTAAAAGTTACACCTTTAATTACCTCTCGCTTTTCCTCGTTATTGACATACTGCTTCATTGATAAATACTCATCTGGTTTAGCCTTTATAGACTTGAATTTGGGAAGAGATTGCACTGAGGTGATTTTAGGATACAAAAATCCAGTTTATTGGCTTCTGTTCACCTGCGGATTTAATCTGCAATTACTGAAGTGTAATTAAAACCAGAGGCTGAAATTAGCTGTTGCTGTAACTAAAATGGTGACGAAAGGAAGTCATCCCAAGTAAATTAATTCTTGAGACAAACTGGTGGGGTCATTTCTTCTGGGGACAAATTATCTACATAGGACAATCGATTAGACTGGTATTGAAAGCCAGGAAAAATATTTATTCTATGCCATCAGAGGCAATGTATTTTTTAACGGTATGCATCCGTCTTGAGATCTTTGATAAAAGTCTCAAATGGTAAAATCCTCCCCAAAACAACAACAACAACAACAACAAAAACAGATCCAGAACATTGTCAGAATCTTAGGTCACAGCAGTAGCAGAAAAATTTGCCATTGAGAGCTGATCCCCCTTCCCCTTTAGCTTCACTTCAAAAGGTGCTTGGTACACTGATATCTGTGAGAACCTGTGTGAGATGGAAAACACATTTTAAAAGGTGCTGCCTACATTTCAGGCATGAAGTTTAGTGGGTTGAGCTGCTCTTCTGTGGATAAAGAAGTCTTTCAGTCTTCAGGGGCTTCAGTCTACAATAAACCTTTGGGGTAAGCAGGACCTATGCTGTCTTTCCTTGTTCCTCTGACTTTTCAGCTTAGACTATGGAAACGTAACTTTCTTGAATTCACATTCAAAGGAGGATCTTGCAGTATAGAAAGTTTATCAAAAGTATCAACTATTTTAGAGGCCTCATGGGGACAACTGAAAAGTTTTTTATTGACATTTAATGGAATTAGATATAAACTCATTGTGGTAGAAAGCTCAGTTAGTAAAGTGCTAAGCACAAAAACTGTGTCTCTTTCCACTTTCTTTATTCACTACTGCCAAATTTATATGTGAATATGATTATGGAATGCTAAGAAGAAAAGAAAATAATCTTTCTCACTTCAGAAAGGACTAATGGCTTCAGTAAGACTTCTACAAACAGGTGTCACGAGTTAAAAACAACCCTTTCCCTATGTCTTCCTCTTCTTTAAGCCAGCCAAGGAGCAATAGAAAGTATAATAAAATATCAAAGGTAAAAATAAGTACCAGATAAAACGTTGCTTGACATTTACTGAAATCTCAGAAACACTGAACGAGCTTATTTTCCACATCCCCTTCAGAAAGTCATTGAAGAAAGAACTTCTGAAAAAACTTCCTGTTCATTTCTAAGATGAGGTACATTTAAAGCAATCAGAGATATTTCTTAATTTTCTTTAAAAAGGGGAGAGTTAGATTGTCCATCAGCACAGCGCTCATGTTTAACAAGGTGCACTCTATCTTCCCTAGTCTGTGCTATTTTTCCCTGCTAATTGGCACATAAAACCAAACTTTTGTATGAGCTTCAAACCACTAAATAAAGGTGGTAAAAGAAATAAATCCATTTTGGGAGGTTGAGGGGAGCAACTTTAAAGTTGGAGAGACTCCAACTTTACAAGATAATTGTTGGTTAGGCCAAGCAGATGCTGAGCAGACTCTGTGCAGAATCCTTTCTCTAAGAAGTTTTCCTTTAGTGAATAACTTAAATATTTTGTGCTAGGGATCATGTACGTCCATATCAAGCATGAAACAGTTCACAGTTAAAGGATGCCAATTGCTAATCACTAGCCCTTCAGACAGAGGAGATCTATTGAGTCAATGAAGAGAGGCAGATTATGCCTGAATCTGAAACCAAAAACAAGCCAGGACTTAAATTTTGTAATCTCTTGAATCTTTGCAAAGTGGACACTGTTCAGTATGGGAAGATGCAACTCAAATTGCTTTCAGTTTTTCATGCAATTACATACAGCAGTCCTTAACAGTGCAAGAAGTGTCCAAAACTGCAAAGTTATATTTTAAAGAGGAACACAGTTCATCTTTGTTTAAGGAGAAGCTGTAATGCTTATACCTCCAAATTTCAAAATTGCTCTGTATTTTTTTGTTTGTTTTCTTTTTTTTTTTGTTTCTGTCTGCAATGTCTTTACTATAAGCAATATTTAAAGCAACGCTATGGCAAACATTCATTAAATGCTTAAGTGAATGGAACAAAGTCACAGAAGATGCACTTGTAGGGTTGGATCTTAAATTGTACTGCTGCTCCCTTTCTGAGATTATGCAGAATACTGACTATATATCACCTACACAGTACTGAAAATTGCACACTCTTGTGTCTTTTTTTTTCCTCTACTGCCAGAGCCAGCGCAGATGGTACTACCAGATTAATTAAAATCACCCCCCGGCTCCATGCGCAGTTTGTGTTCTGTATTGTTCTCCCATTTCGACTAAACTCCTTCTGCTTATTTGTTTTCAAGCATTACTTTTTATTTTTAAACAGCACACATCTGCTTTGTTCATTACAATAAATATTTTACAGGCACATTATGTAGATAAAGATTCCTGTGGAAAAGGCTGCCATGCAGTTTTCTGTATCTTTTTCAAAGGACACTGTGCTATAAATCAGGGCTCTGCGTGAAGCTCATATCACTCTTGTTCTGCCTTGTAAGCAAAGGGAGTCTCTGAGATTAGACTAAGAGGACCCTCATTGACAGGGTGTCAGCAAAGCTTGGCAGAAGATATTGATCCCAAAGGAATACAAGTTAAATAAGACAACTTAATTTTAATGGCAATTATATATTGATGCTAGGGATCTTAATACACTGACTTCCACAATTAAATCTTACTTCCTCAGAAACCGCTAATTGTTTAGGTCTAACTTGCTACTGCCTTTGTGCCTTGTGAAGAGAGGATGGCTTGCACCAACTGTTATCTGGAATAATTGTAGTGTTTCATATTTTAGAAGGATGAATCTCCATTGAATATCCAGTTTCTTCTGAAGAATGAATCTCAGCTGAATATCTAGCTTTGCTGGAGCCAGCCCTGCTGGCCAATTAATAGATCAAGCATACTGAGTCAATTCCTAAGTCTCCTTCAATTAATACTGCATATAAATTGATGTACATTAAAAAAAAAAAAAATAGCCTTCGTGTATCAGCTGTTGGTGAAACAAGAAGCCAGGTGTGGAAATGGGGTAGATGTGCAACAGGGCAGCTGTTATATCTCTGCCTTCGACTTCCAGGCAGCTTCAGAGATAAAACCTCTCTTTTTAGGTGGAAACATAGACCAGGTCATTAGGTATAACCATCCCTTAGCTGGACATAACCCCAGACTTTATTGTCTGTTTGTGCAGCTTAGTGCACACTGTGAAGGGTGAGTCAATAAGGAGTAACGCTCTGCTCTGCTCAGACAGCACAGTCATTAGCTCAAGCCATCCCCTCCGTTACCCAGTTCCAGGGCAAGTGAGGAAAATTTGTAAGCGTGAGAAGAAAACAATGTAAGATTTTTCTGAAGGTTTCTGGATCACAGAGGTCAAAGAAGTTTCCGAGGGGGATTTTTCTGTAAATTCTTGGCTCTGTAATAAGTGCCTTTAAAGAAAACCAACCACATAGACACAAACCGGCCCCCAGCCAGTCGGCACCGAGTGCAGCGGAGCATCCCCGAGGAACAAGGCATGGGAGCTGAAGGCCGGGCGCTCTTGCGGAGAGCGGAGCCGCGTTAGCAGATACAACCACCAACTGCACACCAAAGAGGAAGAGCGTGTTCCTGGCCAGCTGAGGGAATTTTACCTGCTCGTCTGCTTTTACATTACAAATGCCTTATCTTCAGCAAAACGAGCTGGCTGTTCACTACTGCAGGCAGCTTCTGAAGAGACAAGTTTACTGCTTTTTTTACCTACAAGAGGCATTAAAGGCATTGGAGCATTATATGAATAATGTCGTGTCTGCAATACTCAGTACAAGGCATAGTCTGCTCCTCCATGTCTCAAAAATATATATGAAGACTGAGAAAGATACAGACAAAAATAATGAGCATGAAGAAATGACAAAGTAAATGAAGACTCTTCAGGATAGAAAAGCAGCAACTAAGACTGAACATGATGGAAGTCTATAAAAACAGAGAGAGGGGAACAGTGATTTATTTTACACTCTCTGTTATGATATAGGAACTAGGAGCACCAGCTGAAGCAAAGGGGGCACAATGAAAACCTGTAAGAGGTCTTTCTCCGGACGGAAAAGTTTATGACAAGTTGGACATGTAAATCACAAGTTTCTTTAGAAAGTCATACAACCATGGAAGTGAGACAGGTCTCAGTGCTTTACTAAAAATTTACAATTCTCTTAAAAAAACACAAAAAAGTAGGCTTCGAGAGTCTGAGAATTATTACTGTAGGAAACATGGCACACAATGCTATGGTAATAAATACATTCTTAAAGATGAAACACTTCTGGTTTGGTGTTCACTGCCTTCCCTCAGAATCCATCGGTCTGTCATCCACCAGCATGATAAACCAGCAAGGTGTTAAGGTGTTAGTTGTTACATGCTGTGTGTTCTGCAGTGAAAGTTCTGCCAAGCCTGGCAGAAATTCTTGCCCTGGCAGAAATTCTTGCCCTTTTCTACTTGCTTTGTTTATTGAGGCTATTTTGATGATGCTCTGTCCTGGATTTGCTCTCCGCTAGGCGTTTCTTGTCCAGTATGAACCTGCAGCCAAACAAAAAGCAAAATCTTCAGTTCCTGTTTGCTCTGCTGCCATCCTATGCTGCTGCTTATGCAACATATTCTTTGGGAGAACTGTTGGTTGGGTAGCAAGTCACCATCACTCTCTCGTGGGAGCGATGGGAGCACATGGCCCAAGGCATCAACTGTCCCCATGTTCTGTGGTAACTGAGACACAGTTACTGCGTTAATAACCAGTTATGGTTTAACACAATTTGACCTTGCACAGAAATACTAGGCCAGGTTGCTTATCCCTATTGGATGGGATAAGAACAGAAAGGGTAAATACATGGAAAACAAGTCCGAGAAATGATCGTGTTTTTGCAAGCACCTTTTGCAAGTGTTTGTGCCCCTGTGATGAAGGCATCCATACTCTGTGACCATCCACTCAGTGTCTTTTGGCAGCGCAAAACACTAGAAATGATGAATAGCAGGAAGAATCCTGAATCATCACACAAGGAAAAAATCAGAAACATATACCGTTACCACACTCATTGAATTGCATTGCTTTTGTGTATAAATACCAAAGTGTCCCCTCTGCATCTGTTTGTGGCAATTACTCCCCACTCATGATTTCCAGCAAGGAAAGGAACTGTGAGTTATGATCTTTCTTCCCTAATCTGGAGTTCTACTTGTACAAGTAACAAGAAAGAAAGGTGATATGTTTTGCTGCTTTGTGCATTTACAAGGCAACAAAAAGCTCTTCAAAGATGCAAAGAGCATCAGTCTTCTTTTCAGGAGAAAAAAAAAAAAAAAAAAAAAAAAGGATTAATTGTCCGAGAGGACAATTGCTCCTGCAGGCGAAACCGAACTATTTATTCACCTACATTTGGGAGCACAAACATCTCCAGAGGCTGCACTTGTTCTGGGTAAAAGAACAGGTCAGAGGTCATTGCAAATCAAATGGATTGGTAAAACTGAACCATCTCAAATGCCAGCTCAGATATTCTCTGTTATTGTTTATTTATTTATTACCTTAGTATTAGCACTAGTACTCAAGGTGAGTTTTTTTATCTTTAAAAATACCACCCCCACCCCCATGGCATTTGCTAGTGAATATTAACTATTCCCAGAGTCCCAAACTATTCTAAACTAAAAAAAAAGAAAAAAAAAAATCTTAGTTATGTAAACTTTTGAAAACACAATATATCAGGAAGGCCAGAAGGAAAACATCTCAGATTTGTAATGCCAGCAAAATAGAATATGGACAGAAGATCAATAACGCTCATGAGAGCTTTATCTACAGCTCAGCTCGAAAGTGACACTAAACACAAACTTTGCATGTTGCTGGATGAGAATGGTCAGAAAATCTAGCGAAGAACATACTGACTCATCTGACAAGAAGACATAAGGAGAGGCCAGAAAAAGAAAAGCCTCAAAGGACAGAAATATCATCTACCAAATAATCACAGATTTTCTTGCTGGAGGCATGTTTACAGTTTGCCTGCATCTACCGATTTCCTGCTATCTTTCATTTTGCAAGTTCTTCCTTTGCTTTTCTCTGCAATTCCAATATACTTTTCCTTCATATAGTAATTCAAACCTGATGCAGACATTACTCTGGGCCTTTGTGGACTATTAGAGAATAGAATTAAAGCCACAGAGCTGGTTGACATAAATGTGAATGTGATGCGTATGCCATACAGGGATGATAAAACACTCAAACACCCTTAAACACCCTTAAAACACTCAACAAGTGGCCAACAAGTACAAAGATGCAGGTGAACAATGTGAGGAATTAAAGCCTTTCTAAAAATCCTATTAAGAATCCCAAGTAAGATGGGAAATAAGGCTAACATATGAACAATTCCCACAATCAGTGAAAGATTCCAAGTCAAAGATGATGCAAATTAGGTCCAGTTTGGCTCTACAAATCTTGTCTCCCCTTCTACATCCTGGAGCCTAGGAAAGAACTCAGTTATACAAACTTGTTATAAAATAGCTATTTTAAGCTCTTAATCCACTCTTCTCCCTGCTTTATAAATCAAGCTGACATTTATAAAGAAATGTAGGATTTATAAAGAAGGTAAGGTGTAGAAACTACTGCCTTAATAGAGTCAACTTGCTATTATCTTGCATAATGAAGTGCCTGGCAATCCCAAATAGCAGAATGCTGAGGGGAGAGGGTTACTGCTGAAGCACAGAGCAAGCACAGCTGCGCTGGGTCACTGCAGTGCCACCAGCATATCCTCGATGGTGCACCTCATACTCACGGTGAGGGAGGTCAAACCTGAGCTGCCACTGCACACTTGTGTTTGCCTATTTGCCAGCGTATAAATGCTCCCACAGCACTGAGGATCACAGAATGGTTGAGGAAGGGACCTCTAGAGATCATCTAATCCAATCCCCTGCTCAAGCAGGGACACCCAGAGCACGGGGCACAGGGTGGCATCCAGGCGGCTTTGGAAGATCTGCAGAGAAGGAGACTCCACAGCCTCTCTGGGCAGCCTGTGCCAGGGCTCTGTCACCCTCACAGGAAAGAAGTTCTTCCTCACATGGAGCTGGAACTGCCTGTGTTTCAACTTGTGCCCATGACCCCTTGTCCTGTCACTGGCCACCACCAAGAGTTTGGCACCACCCTCCCTACATTCTCCTCTCAGGTATGCAAGTTACTAAAGGCCAATGCCAGATCAGGTCAGCGCTGAAGGAGACCAGACAAGCATTAGGCAGATGGGTACGGCCATAATGTTGTAAGCCTAGTCCTGAGACCTCTCTGCTGGCTTCGGTTTATGCCATCTGAATACCTCCATACCCTATGAATGCACGGATCTGAGCTAGGCCTGGAAACACAAAATATACTGGCATAGCATTGCCATCCACACCACATTTTGACTAAATATTAGTGTTAGCAGAACCAATCACCAATCATAGAATCCTTAAGGTTGGAATGGACCTCTAGAGATCATCTAGTCCAACCCCTCCCTGCACACACAGGGTCACCTACAGCATGTGGCTCAGGACTGCGTCCAAGCGGGTTTGGAAGATCTCCAGAGAAGGAGACTCCACAGCCTC
>VZSV01000108.1:2746835-2781368 GCA_013398735.1 Nothocercus julius | reverse complement strand
GGGGTTATTTTTCCCCAAGTGCAGGACCTTGCACTTGGCCTTGTTAAATTTCATAAGATTTCTCATTGCCCAGTTTCCCAGTCTGTCCAGGTCCCTTTGGATGGCAGTGCAGCCCTCTGGGCTATCAGCTCCTCCTCCCAGTTTGGTATCATCAGCAAACTTGCTGAGGGAGCACTCTGTGCCTTCATCCAGGTCATTGATGAATAAGTTGAACAGGACTGGGCCGAGGACTGACCCCTGGGGGACACCGCTAACCACAGAGCTCCAGCTCGACTCTGCCCCGCTCATCACAACCCTCTGGGTTCTGCCATCCAGCCAGTGATTACCCAGAGAAGTTGCGCAGTCTCTCTAGATGTTTTCAAGACCTTAAGAGAGTCACTGTGTGTCTTTTCAGACTGAAAAAAACGAACGACCTGTCCTGTCGTTATAGAGGTCCCTACTCTGACCAAGAGGGTCAGCTAAATCCTTTACAACCTGAATTATCCTATGGTCATATGTTGTTCAATGTTTCTATTCATTATTGCAAAATTGCATCAAAACTATGTCGTAACACGAAAGTAGACAAAAGATTTACAGATTTATACATAGAAACACCAAAGCCTTTTGGCAAAAGAGGCAGTGGGTAATGAATAGACATTTCCCTTAAAAATTGTCCTTCTGAGTTAAGAAACTTAGAAAGTAAACTGAAATAAATACTTTGCCACATGAACAAAAAAATAATTTGGAAATAAAAATGTATTGACCTAATTTTTCAGTGTATACATAAAAGGTGTCAAGAAATGTTGAGGATTTGAGATGTTGTTCCCAAATAATAGAGAAAAATACCTCAGAGACTAGAACAGAGAAGTTCAGCTTGTCCTTATGAATAAGAGAGTATCTCCTTATGAGGCGAGACAGGAATCTCAGAAAAAAAGGTGGTTAGAGAAAGAAAAAAAAAATTTGTCTAGCGGAGGAAAAAAGAGAAGCTACCGTAATTGCAAAATATTTTACTTACTGCAAACAAAAGCTGTGATAACAACATTGCACAACACCAAATTTTAAGACTTTTAAATCCCCTGGAATTACTTTTCACTGTGATTTTTTTGTTCCACATATTTTTGTATTTATATTATATTTATATTTTACATTATGACAAGAGTAAATTAGTTACAGAAGTTGAGACTAATCAGATATAACCTGCCACATCAGTGATGTTTCATTTCTGTGTCACAGAGGGCAATCACTCAACAGTCATCTCCAGTCTGGAAGCTTTTACCAGATTCAGCGATCGGCTAACCATGCAACAGGATGATACTGTCTGAACCAAAACATCTTTTCTGAACAATTAGAAGTGCACGGGAATCCACGGTAAATGTGCTGTTAGCATATTCCACAAAATGTAGGTAGGGATAACAAATTTCATTACTTTACTAAAACAACGATTTCCGTCTTTATAGAAGGCCTCCAGGTAAAAGGCAGACAAATGAATAATTCCAGCATTTTTAGATCCAATGCTGAATAGCCTGGAGGGCAGTAGTGAAAGTCCTGAGTGCAGGATGAGTCCCTCTGTGAGACATCAGGAGGGACCCTGCCTCCACACTGAACCCCGCTTCCTTCAGCTGCTTTGCTATTTCCTCGACATCGCAGCCTCCTTCGTCCTGTTCAGCCAGTAAGTGCTCAATAAGGTGAGGATAGAAAGCTGTGGACACGCACTTCACCACTAACTTTGCATTGAGGAGCAAGGAAAGTATTTCAGCGTCACAGTTGGAATCATCAACCTACAAAGAAAAAAAAAAAATCACAGTAATTAAAAATGAATTACCCAATACATCCATCAAAGAGAATGTATCGTGACTGCTGTAACTGCCCAGCCTAACCTTGAAAACAAGATGATACAGTGTCATGAGTGGATTAACAACAGGGATGCACAGCTTGCATACTTCAAAATATTAAAGGTATTTCTTTAACATTCTCTATTATATTAATGTAAAACTTGGCTTGCATATGTTACTTCACACTCAGGAAGAAGGATGCTTAGCAGCTTAAGATTACATGACAAGCTTTACAGATTTTTGACAGGTTCTCAGCACTCTGTCAACACCTTTAACTCCGTATGAAGAAAGACCCCAAGCTAGGTCAGACCAGAAGAAATTAGATTTTAGATACTTAATAATATTGATACGATACATTGCATTGCATGTAGACAACATTCTCAGACAAGCTTCTCAACAAGCTTTTCTAAAGTTCTGGCATTCATAACAGAGATCAAATTTTACAAATTATGCAGTTTATTTTAAAAAGATTTGGAGCAAATCTCTCCGAGGTTCCTTAATAGGCAGGGCTGTTTTAATCAGTGTTGTACCAGTTCAAGTGCAATAAAACAATGTCTCATAGCAAAAGAACCAAATGAGTGGCAGATGATGATCATTTTTTTAAGACTGCATACACAGCCCATCAAATAACAAATACACTAATCAAATGACTGTATTTATACTGTTTTTCACTTTTAAAAAATCTCCATTTTATTTTCTAAAGCTTTTGTGTATACCTTACATGGCTGATATCAGAGTATCAGTGAGTAAAAGCAATTCTATGATCCTCTGATTCGGTACCACTTTTCAAGATCTGTTCAGCTACCACTGATGAGGGAGCAGAGGAAACTACTGCTACATACCAAGACATTCAGCACTGACATTTGACATTTGAACTTAAGACACTTTTGTTCTAATTAGCATCACAAATTATTTAATCCTGATTCTTTTTCACTACCGCATTGCAATCCTGCAGGATTTTCACCACCATTTTTCACAGTGAGATTAATAATACCAATTTACAGCTGATTTATTTTAAATATTTATTCTTCCAGGAAGCTTGAACTTAACTATGATCCAGAAAACCAAATTTGATGATAAAAATTTCAGACGGGCATACTGTGAGAGACCATGCACACCATTTAACTTTGGCCATCAAAGTACAAATTAGAACAAGTATGTAACTTTCTCTTGAATGCACATCATGACCAGACTCCAAACTCTGCCACCTAACTTGGAGGAATTAATACTCCATTTGTATGTAGTGGAACATAGAGAGTTCATAAGAAACTATTAGCTAGCTCCATTGAAATCAATGAGAAATCTGCCACAAATTTGAAAAGAAGCACTTCCTTTGAAGTAATCACATATTCTTTTAGAAGTATTTATTGTATCAAAATACTTTAGAATAAGGAGTGATAATGAAGTTTCTCTTCCGTTAAAGAATTGAAAAGTCAGCATGATGACAGAAAGGATGCATGTGATAAGCCAAGGAAATTGAATATTTTCTAAGAGATGCACTCTTTACAATATGTAACTAAACCAGGAAAGAGACCAACATGAAATGTTGTAGAATGAAAAGATGCTACATTTCATCAAACATAAATCTGTATATAAAAGATTCCAGGTGTAACTATTCTCCAATTAACCAATTTAACCCAATTAACCCAAATTTACCACCCATAACACATGATTATTACTTTCCATTTACTATTTTCACTTACTTTGGAAATTCAGGAGTCCTTCAGAAAACAAACAAAAACCATCATGTTTATCATGTTAAACATGAGATTACAAAGAGATTGCAGTTTTACCTTATTTTATCCCATTTCCCCCATTATTTCCTTTAGGTATTTGTTTTTCTCTTCTTTTCACTGAAATCTTAAAAGATAATTCTGATTTTTCCAAGTCTTCAGCATTTTCATAAACAGCTACACAGAAGACTCTTATACTAATGAAATAATGCACAGTAGTTCTAGCCCCAGTTTACAGAACAGATCCCAGAAGGGATGCCCACTTCAAGTTGCCTACTCTTTAAATCCTTAGTTACTAACTGATACTCTAAATTTCCATGTGTCAATTATTGGCATATTTTCCTGGTGAGAAGAATGAAACCTCTGTAATATTTTTTTTTCTCCAGGTGACTGTATGGACACAGAAGGTGGCAACAAGATCTAGTAAACACATTCGACGAGGCGAAGAACGCTACTTCTGCAATGCCTCGGGAAGCCTGAGTGGAGTCTTATGGATGTGGGACAAACACAGAGAAGTCAGTAGTTGATAAGAAATTTGCATAAAAATAGTCAGCTAAGGAAGCTAGAACATCTACTTGTTTTTAGCAATTTTGCAACTCCACATCATGCCAGGATGTTATCAGGTGTACATGAAACATAGTTAGCCAACTTAAAGAAAGAATGTGCACAAATTACTTAGCAATACCTAGACTCATAGAAGCACCTATAATCATATTAGCATTACATATATATGTATTTATATGTAAACAAAATTAAAGATACTTTATATACCAAGTAGAAAAGTCGGGATAAAACTATAAAAGATTAAAAAATAAATCATTTTAAATGTATTTTAAGACTAGGTAAATTTATAATTAATTTTAATTAGAACAATCAACATTAAAGCAAAAACTTAGCAAAGCGATTTAAAGTAGATACCGATAGCATATATTTAAAACTGAACAAAAAAATGTAGTACAGGGAGAATGAATATGTGAAAATGGCATTTATGCAAGAAATAACTCAGCAAGACAGGACTCTAGGGCTCTCCAGGCTAGAAACGAGGCAGCTTAGGGTGTGTATGAGAGATATCAGAGTGAGAGTATACAGTGATTTACTATTTTTTTTTTTTCTCCATAAAGCAAGAAATATGAAGCATCAATTGAATGTATTAGGATCAGATTAAAGTAGGATTAGAGTAAATAACAGAAAACAGGTTTGGGGAAATTGGACAAGACTGAGAAAGAAAACCACAGAGAGTTACTTAGTTCACAAACACAGTTAATATAACTGGAAGCTGGAAGAGAAACTTGAAATGTTATTCACTCTCCCAGTTTTTCCTCTCGTGTCCTTGTGTCTTTTCACAAATTTTCATAAAGTTGTGAAAAGACAGTTAAACGCTATTAAGGTAATTACTGAAATCAACCTTACGGTCCCTCTTATTAAAGAGCAGCTTCTTCTGGGCAGAGGGCAAAGGCATGTTGTTATTAACGGGTCATTTTTACCCCCCTGCCGATGCAATGCCTTTACAGTCTCCAGGTCCTGAGTCTTCAAGCGCTGGCTCCAGCAAGTGACTGCAGCTGATCCCAGAAGCAGTTTCCCCGTGATACAGCAGATGACTGCAGTGTAAGCAGCTGTCAAGAGATGCAGGTATCTTCTGCACAGCCACTTTCTTTATCATATGAATGTGTGAATAAATCATAAACCACAACAGCGACGGGCTCAGACTATTCACAATGGAAGAAAACTCTCGTGCCTGTCTGGCCTCTCATGCTGAGCATATTGAATCTTCCATTAGTGTAAAACCTGTTACTGCTGGAAGGCTTGAATAGGAGAGGCCTTAGCCATCTTTCCTTAACAGAGTTTAAGCGCACATATTTAGTGTGGTGCCCATACACACAGTGTGCATGGGAACAAAGGGAAAAACTAATGGAGATACTTATGCCAAGAAGAGGTAATCTTGCTTTTTTTCTTTAATTTACATAACTGTTTAGGTAATAATTGAAATTTATTGTTGAAATCATTCAAAATGCAGGCATTCATATGGTACCTCGGATGACTAACTCTTTAAATTCAGATTATGATGACTGATACCTTTTCATGGTAAACACGTGCATATTCATCTGGAAAGAGAGATGCAGCATTAAAACAGAATTGCAGCAGGAGCTCTCACCACTTTTGCTGAAGCAGAGCCACAGCACTAAGCTTCAACAGGGTTTGCACATTTTATCAAATGTCTCCTCAATGCAAACTTTATAAACGGTTCTGCAGCTAAAGGTGAAAAACCACATCCTGCCAAGGTTCCCCTCAGCAGGTAAAGAAGTAGAGATCCACAAGCACGCTGTCTCCATGAGCCTTAAATCCTTCCTGCATATGTTGAACCAGGAAGCCCTGTACAATTACTGAGGTTTAAGGATGCTTGCCTGGGGCTTTGTCAGCAGCACACAGGTTTTATGAACTGTAAATGGGTTTAGACCTGAGGTATTCAGCTCTGCCAAGGCAGCAGCTCCCCAGAGCAAGCAGAGGCAGCAAGTCTGCAAGATTTTTTTTTTAAAAAAGCTTAGATGCAAAACAGGTGAGTTAACGTCAGCCCTGCCAAAGACAGCAGCTCTTCTCACACGCTCCGAAGAGGAGCTTTAGGCATCTAGGAAGCTTTAACGTTTAACTGACGGGGCCTCCAAAATTTCATGTGACCTTCATTGCATGAAGGCAAGAACTTTGTGCATCTACTTTCCAGGAAAAAACAAACAAACAACAACAACAACAAACACCCTACAGGATGAAGTCCACAGCTTACATCAGTACCCCATATTTTTACTGATTGCTAATATGGCCTAACATAGACATTATACCCATACTTGACAGGACGCAGGTGATCCAAAACCATCTCTCCTACTGGGGAATTTTGGACAAGCTAAGGCAGGTTAGAAGGTTCCTTTCCCTTACAGAGTAAGGGACAAGACAGGGCCTGGTAATTCCTCATCAGCAGTTTTTGCCCACATGTCTAGCGGTTCCAGCATTATCTAAAGATAGGATTTCTTCCTGCTCTATGACTCCATAACTTACACTTTATGAAATCTCTGCATTATGAAATATGGATTCTAATGGAAAGATAAGAGCTGCTGATGGCAACAGCAGAAAAGAACCGAGCTCGCACTTTCCGAGGCTATTAGTTCTGCAACACTAGCAGAGGTAAAAATGGTTTTCATTTATTCCTGAATGGAGTCGGTACAGCTAAAGGACAAATAAAATAAGAGGGCAGAAAAAGGAAGAGTTAGATCCTACCAACTGGGGAAGAGACACTTAATCGTTGTAGGGTTATATACACATACGTTTAAGATATATATATATTTTTTAAGAGAAGACACAGAAACTGTCATAAGTAGCAGAACAAACTGTCTAGATAAAAGTGGAAATTCTGTTATTTTCATGCACTCTTCATAATTTTTCATATTCTTCAGCAGTGATTTTATATAGATAGTTTCATTACTTCAATATTGAAAGTATAAACTGGGAAAAGTTAGTATTTTAGATTAAAAATATTCTCCAGTTCTACTATATATTAAAGCCTTGGGTGAAAGCTTGAATCTGCTCTGACTTTCATTTGTAAGCAAACTGTCTTAACAATATACTTACCAAGAGGTAACAGAATATTTATTTGCTCTAAAGAAGTACAAGAAATCTTTCCTGATGTTTCCAATGTCAAGCAAACAGACAACACTAAAACCCTTCCCTAGAACAATGTCTCTTAAAAGACTAAGTCTATTGGCAGTAGTAAGCTAATTTAAATAAGTTAAAATGATCTATTGTTAACAAAACACTCGCTAGATACTTAATATCTAAACGGACTAGGTATTTTTGTTATCCAAAAATGGTAATTTGTTGTTTCTAAAAGGATACACAATAAAAAGAAAGGTCTGCAATTTCAAAAAAAGCTTACACAAAATTCTGGCTGTTTTATTATAGGCAAAAGCTATACAATTCCTAGTATCAGCACTTCAACATCATCCTCTTAACTGTAAACATTCATAAAGCTGTCAGCACCATACAACAAATGGCTAACGAACACATCGTATCAGCAAGTGCTGTATTTCTCTCACGGCCACGTTTCCGAGCTGCGCTAGCGCTATGTCAGGGAATCGATAGCTATGATTTCACTTTGCCAGATGTTATTTGTCCTTTTCCTGTTTAACGTAAACAGGAATGGGTTTCCTATGCAAAAAAAAAAAAAAAAAAAAAAAAAAAAAAAAAAAAAAAAAAAAAAAAAAAAAAAAAAAAAAAAAAAAAAAGGTAACCATCCTGTTGCTGTGTTTTTGGTAAGCATAAGGTGCATACAAAATTATAGCTAATAAACACCATTGACATAGCTAAGCATCACTTTTAGTAAAATATCAACTAACATAAACATAAGAGACGCATGCAGAACACGGAGAAGACCTGTTTTCTAAACGGCACAAGAAAAGCTTTTAAATTTATCATGGCACTCTTCTGTGCCAGTTGCTTTTTGAAGACCGGGAGTGAATCTCACATGCTGGGTAAGCTCCATGCCTGATGTAACCGAGTCAATATTTAAATTTTCATTGAGTTACGAGGAAAGATTAGAGCAAGGCTAAATGCTGTGAAAACTCCAGGTTATGCACACTGCTACAGAATTGTATGCACAAATTAACATTTAATTTAAAAATACATATATATATATACAAAGTAGTTCATCAAGGTGCTTCCTGATTAGAAAGAAAAAAATAAAATTATTCACAGCATACATAGGTATACTAAGTGCTTTATATTAGTAAGAAGATAATATGTTTCTTAGACGTAAAAGCCTTATTATAATGCAATCAACCAGGAATGCAGATTGAAAAGAGAAGGTCAGTCAAGAGACCAGCACAATTAGCAGCCATTCAGAGAACACTATTGCATGGCACTGTACTTAAATAGTTAAATATAATATATTCAGACATAAATTCCTGATAGCCAGCTTAAGAGCTGGTCACTAACAGAGCAGCTTTCACCTGTCAAAGTCTACTGGGAAAGGTTAACAAGAGCAAACAGATGAGAAAGTGCAGGCATACATCAAATCCTCAATTTCCTTTTTTGTAAGATCACCTTATTTAAATAAACAGTTATAAATTATTTACCTTGCAGATGCAAAATCTCTAATTGTGTGTGTTACAAGAAATGTACCAATACAATGAAGGGAATCTACTGTTTTTATGGTTAATATTTATAGGGTTTTTTGGGTTTTTTTTTGAGAAAATTCAGAGAATTTGCATTCTATTTATATTGAAAAATGGAACATAAACATCTTCATTAAACATCTGGTTCTTTGCTTAAAACAAACTCAACAAAGAAATACTCCAAATTCATACCAGGTGTTAACTTTGGTATTAGAATTTTGATTCAAGCAGATGTATAATACACAAAATACCACCTTCTGTACTACCATTTTAAACATCCACCAAAAAAAAATTAAAGCAGATTGTAGCTTCTCTGCTACAGAAAGCACTAGGTGGTTCTGAAGGAAAATTAGCAATGTATGAAATAGAATCCTTTTTTTTTTTTTTTTCCTCCCCACATTTCTTGCTTCCGTGACTTTAGTGCTCCATGTTCTGCAGCCCTCCTGAGGAAGGGGAAGGAGATAAAAACCTCCCTTCCGCAGCCAAGCATGCACAAAAGGTGAAAGCTCCTGGAATACACTGTGCAGCAGAGTGAAAAAGGCAGAACAAATGAGCAGTAAACAAGGGAGTAGGACGGGCTCTTTGGGAGAATGCCGAGAAGAGTAGGATGACAAGGATCTTCTCCAGAGAAGAAAGGATGGTGTGAAAGTAGGGAATGGGATTGCATCACATCACATTTGTTGCAACTCAGGAATTTGAAAAACCTGTTGGAATGAACACAGCTAGAATGGGAGGCTGACTTAGCTGCACCTTTCAGAAAAGGTTTACTTTTTCAAGCTGTATTCCAACAAACCACATTTTAAAAGATTTTGTATTTTGTTTGGGAATAATTATTTTGAGAACATTTCATACACCTGACGTCCTTTCATAGTATTTTCCAGCTCAAAGTACATTTGACTTCTGATGTAGCATACTGGAAATATATCTTCAATTACTGCTCTGTACTGTCATCTGCAATCAAGAACCCCTGAAGAGACAGTGCAGAATCTGGAGTTAATATAGATGAGATTTTTCAGTGGGCATGATTAAATACTATACATTGGAAACCTTCAGAGTAGTTATCCAACCAGAAAGGAAAGCCATTCTCCTCCATACAACGGTCTGTGAAAACAACTTCCATTTTTTTTTTTTTTTGTGGCAGATTTCTAGACCATAGATTAGAGCTAACAAACTCTTTCAGGATGTACTTGCACTACTTACATAAAGGGCTTGGAAGAAATTCTAAATCCACTTCAGTTCTCAAAAGGACAAACAAAACAAATCAAAAAGAAGAAAAAAAAAAAAGAAAGGTAATACGAAGAATGCTTTTTCCAGCAGACTACCTTTCATCATTTTAGGTGTTATTGCTTAAATGAAAAGTAAATATACCAGCAAATAATGAGTAGTATAACTTTTTAACTGTTGAAAAGTATACAGCAATGTCTTTCACCTTCTTTGCAAAGAAAACAAAAGAGAGTATTTACTTTTTTTTTCCTGTAGAAACTTTGCAAAAGTATCCAATAAAACCTGTTTGGAAAAGGATAAAAGTGCCCACACATAATATCTTACATTTTAACCATTCTGCAATGAAAACAATGATACATCTCATCACATGTATATGAACAAAGTGCCAAGTCTATCAAAAACAAGTTATCTCATTTGATGTACTGTTATTATCCACAAAGCAAAAAGCAAATAAAAAAAGCCACACAAAACCCTACAAGGCCCTAGCATATGAATACAGAGATAACAATCTACTTAATATAACACAATAATTTCTGTTCATCGACCTTCAAAAGAGTACTAGATAATTTAAAGAAAATACTAGGAGCTTTAATCACCTCAAGTACATAAAAGATCTTACTGGCCTGTGTTACTGCTCACTGTGGATACGACAGCTGTGGAAAAACTTAATAATGATAACGGGCCCAACAGTGCCTGCTTACTGTATGATAATAAAAAAGTGAATTTATTACCTCAAATTCTGAAAGATGGTTAATTCAACTGCTCATACCTTAGCTACAGCCTTTATCTGCTCCAGTGCCAGAGCATGAAGATCTTCATCTTTGCTTTCTACCAGCAGTTTCAGGGATGGCAGCAGAAGGGACTGCCTAAGCAGCAGCAAACATATTTCTTTTATACACTGCAAGTAAAAGTAAACTCGTTCAGTGAGATCTCAGGAGATGCTAACATCATCATTCATACAGAAATATACGAAAATTACGTGTGAAATGCAAAATGAAAGCCAAACATCTAAAACAAATGAACTCCCTGATGGAAATAACTCTCTCCTGGAACTTGAAAGTACAAGTTTTAAAGACTGGAATATTGGGTTATAAGTGAAATGCATGTTATATTAGAGACAAGGCGGGTACTGAATCACCATTATAGCCCCAGAGTTTTATCAGAACAACAACAGAGCAATCATAATACTGTGTGGGACTAAAATATTTGTGCTCACTGATATACTGCAAAGCACAGCAGGAAATTTAACGGACATCTGTGATATTTCAGTAACTCAATCATGCAATCATAAAAGTGGAATTAAATAAAAAATAAAATAAACAAAAAAGGGAGTAAGAGTATTGGCTCATACCAAAGAGTTCAACATCATAAAGCTCTGTTCAAAAGTTTTTCAAATATTTCATACAGGATTAAATCTTAGCAAATTACCCTTCCTGCATGCATGCAACTTTTTATATTTTATAACACAGTACAAATTATTTAGCATCATAAATCTGATGCAAAAAGAAAATGGCAATAAAAAAGTTTTAAACTTTAAAAGTTTTGGAGTTTTGAATCCAAATTTCAAATCTTTACCTTGGCCTTCAGGAAAATAATCTCCTATATTTAATCTGCATTTTGCTTTTCCTTAGCATTGCAATGAATTCAATGAATTATTCATCTATGCACCAAAAACTATTTAGACTAACAAATTATAACCCCCCCCCCTTTTTTATTTTTACCCACTCACAAGAATTTTGTTCGCTTGCCACAACCATTTCTCAATGAGAGCTGAGTTAACACTGACAACTGGAAAATGGTATCCAAATCTGACAGTGCTGTCTTCAGAGAGACTGCACTTGTCCAGGGAATTTGCCAGCTGATTACCGCAATGGCAGAACACAAGAGGGTCCAGCATAACACAACGAAGATGATTAAGGGACTGGAGCATCTGTCTTATGAGGAAGGACTAAGCGAGCTGGGCTTGTTTAGCCTAGAGAAGACTGAGAGGAGATCTGATCAACATGTACAAGTACCTCAGGGGAGAATGGAAGGATGATGGGGCCAAACCCTTCTTGGTGGTGGCCAGTGACAGGACAAGGGGTCATGGGCACAAGTTGAAACCCAGGAAGTTCCAGCTCCATGTGAGGAAGAACTTCTTTCCTGTGAGGGGGACAGAGCCCTGGCACAGGCTGCCCAGAGAGGCTGTGGAGTCTCCTTTTCTGGAGATCTTCCAAACCCGCTTGGATGCCACCCTGTGCCCCGTGCTCTGGGTGTCCCTGCTAGAGCAGGGGGGTGGGACCAGATATCTCTACAGGAACCTTCCAACCTCAATCATTCTGTGATTCATTCTACAATTCTGTGATTTTTAAAAACTGTTTGATGTTCAAAGAAAAGTATAATGATCTGATGACCAAAATACAACTACACTGCTTAGTAGCAAAGTTATAGTTACTATGATCTTCAAAGCGCAAAAATTATTTGAAAATAAAAATGTTAAGTGCTTAGACCGTATCATACAGTGCTGCACAGAGATCTGGCTTTGCTTGGTACAGGAAGCTACCTAGTTGTATGTTCCCAGTCTTTTCCAGATTTATACTCTCAAGAAACAGCAGGATAAATTATATTATACTGAGCTCTGTCTCACTGAGTAGCTGAAGCTGCTCCCAGAGTTATTCCTGTAACCTTGTACCCTGTATTGCTTTCAGTAGCTACTGTTGATGCTTTCAGTAAAGGACAAGGTCCTGACCAAGGAATAAGAAGATTAAATGAAAATGTTAAGCTTTGTCTAGTGAGTTGTACACTCCCTTTGATAACTGGATATTCCATGGTATTTCTCTTGAGCAGTATGCCACCCAGAGAAACTCAAGGAATGCAAAGTTAAAGATGCAGGATTCTATAAAGGATTTTTATTTATATTATGTATCTATAAAGGATATTTATTTATATTTTTATTTTATTTATTTTTACGGCACATCCATGGTAATAAATACAGCATCTGTTCAGAAAAACAAATTCTGATGGTCATAAGACACGTAACCTAAAGAAAACCGCAATTTTATAACAGTTAGTAGCTTTCTCTGTCTGAAAGCCTATTAAAACCTTAAGAGGAGAAGCAGTGCATTTGGAAATAACCCATAACCATAAAAAGGCTCTCAAAAAGAGTCCAATATCATAGCGAGGTTGTGGAAGGAAGAAAAATGAAAGTAAGCAAACTGTAATGCTATCAGAAACATTAGGCTTTTTTTGAAGTAACAGGACAAGATGGCAAAACATGAAGATGTTTAATTCGAGTTTGCTGCTTCATTGAACTGCTTCAAAATAAAGGAAATTCGACACTCAGCAAGGAAATGTTGCAATGCAGGTATTAACTTTGCTATTTCAAAGGAATAAAATTTAGCTCAAAGGAGATGCCAGCATTATTATTACTATTATTGTCATTTTCATAGTTATCATTATTATATTTAAGATGCTCGAAAACTGTACTCCAAGACTGGTTAGACATTTTGACCAGCTGTATTTTTGCACAAGTCATTCAGCAAGGTATAAATGCTTCAGCTTAAGAAAACACAAGCATAAGAAGAAAACACAAGAAAACACAAGCATAACTACCTGACTAATGCTTAGCTGAAACTAGTGGATCTTGGAACCAAAATGTTTCAGGTAGTTACCAGTCAGATAACTTGAGTAACTTGTATCCCATTATATAGGCCTAGCAAAGAGCTACCCAGCCTTGCTAGAAAAACACTTAGACACACAGAATCCATCATTTTCCTTGACGGGGAAGCAGACTTGCCAATAAAAATCTTTCACGGCATCACAGAGTGGTTGAGGTTGGCAGGGACCTCTGGACATCACTTGGCCCAACCTGTGCTCAGGCAGGGTCACCTACAGCATCCAGGCGGGTTTTAGTATCTCCAGAGAAGAGGATTCTCCAGATTCTCAGGACAACCTGTTCTAGTGCTCTGCCACCCTCACAATAAAGTACCTTTCTCCTCACATTCCTTATATTTCACCTCCTGTCCAAGTACTTCTTTGCATTTGTCAAGTAACTTTTCTATCTAGTTACACCGATAGTGCTGCAAAAGGCTATCAAGAGGATTTCACCTCAGTCTCCTCTTGGTCTAGCATTATTCAGAATTTTCAGGGATGGCTATACATTGAGTACACTTATATATACACAATATTATATATACACAATATATACACAATACACAATATATACACTTATATTTATACACAACAGGTTCATGCTAGGAGAGGCTGAAGGGACCATATTTATGTCCAAAATTATCTGAACAAGAGAAGTTGATCACAAAGTGAATGAAGAAAAACATATAATGTAAGCTTATAAAATGGGATACAAGTTGTATACAAATTAATGTAAACCAATATAAAAATCTGAACAAGGTATGCAAATAAAAAAAAAATGGAGACTGTATATCTGCTGTTGTGTTCTAGGAGACAATCATCTTAAGGCCACTAGGACCTCAAAGTAATTACAGATAAGGGACTAGATGAATTTGCTCATTTAAGTTTATGGCGACTGGTGTTGAAGCCATCAGTTGATATAGATATTCAGAGGAGTTGCTCTTTAGCACTTACTGAAGCGACAAGGATTTGCTTTCTAAAGTGGCAAATCAGGCTATGCAGCAGATGTCAGGTAGTCCAAACGTGCATTCCAAGCAAGTAATATAATGCCTATTTTATCCAAGAGAAATGGAAAAAAAATCTGTCTTCTGAAGAATATCCATCTGCCTGCCCCCCAAAAGAAAATAAACAAACCAATCAAAAAAACATTAAGAAAAAACAGACCAAGCATGAAAACCATGTGACTCCTTGGAAGGAGCTTGGCTGTAAAAACAAACAAAAAACCTAGGAAGTCCAGCATTAAGAGGAACAAAGGAAGAAACTTCTCTGAATCTGTGTAGATCTACAACAGTTCTTCTACCTTTTAGACGATCATGCATCTAAGTTAAATGTTTTTTTTCTTCCATTACAGGCTTTGGACTTCAGAATGGCAAATGTTATTCACTGGTATAGATTGATCTCCTCTCAAATCAGTGTATTTATTGAAAGGTGAAGTCATCTAAATGCAGTAATTGTCAGTAATCAGATTTTCATCTAACTGAGACACGTAATCTCAACTCTCTGATTTCTGCACTTAAGTATTGCAGGGGTGCATACAAATCAGCTAGTTAAATTCATAAACATCACTGCCACACACGCGTGACAGATACACAGACTGATTTGCTTTAGCTGCACAGTTAAACATTTTATGCAGTTCCTGTTATCACACAGCATTCTAGTCATAAAAAAAAAGAAAAAAAAAAGGAATTTTACATCGTTCAAGCTATTCAGGACTAGAGTACATTTCCATAGTAATGTATCTCTGTACTGTATCTGTATATTCACACCCACAGGAAGTGGTATTCCAGCATACTGTATCATTAAAAAAAGATGGCACCTCCAAATATAAGTCAACTAGCAGCAAAATTGTAAGATCTGGAATTACTTGTTATTATTAAAAATTAATTCCTTGATTTACTTGTGCAATTCAAGGAAAAAAAAAAAAAAAAATCTCATTCTTGTGCAGAGCTCACGGTACTGGGAAACTGACTGCTTTAAAAATATAACCATAAATGAGATTTGTTGTCCTAACTCAAGTTCAGTGAATTTGAAAACTCAACTCTTTGTAAGAGTTTGGCTACTTCTATGCACTGGTAAAATGCAGAGGGCTTTAGGAGCTATGATGAATAAGTGAATGGCTGCTAAAGACTGCATTCAAATACAACACACTCAAAGATACAGAAACTTACCTTCCACCAAAAACTGAATTTATCAATGAGTTTCCTGATACCTTCTGCAATTCTGTTTTACATAGACTTTTAACTTGAGCAAAATCAGAAAAAGAAAACACAAAAAAAGAAGAAAAATAACAAACAAAAATCTCCCTCACATCTGTGTACATTTTAAATGGAAGGTGCTGCTTCTATTCTGCTTCAAGTCTTAACAACGACTGTTTTCTATAATTGTATGAAAATGGTAAGGAATCAGCACAGTAAGAACGATGCACAGGACAACTCCAAAGTTGTGTGAAATTTATTACGCATTTCTCATATCTGTCCTCATGAGGATACAATGTTTATGTATAACACACTTCATTAATCTTCTACTTAAGAGGTGCTTGGATGCAAGCAAGCATACATGGTTAATGAAGACAGAATACCACACTTCTTTCCAAGAAGCAATGCTTGCATATAAATTTAATCACAAATATGTTTTTTAAGGATTCCTTAGTAAGTTTTATATATATGCTAGTGGAAAAAATATTAGTAGTTTAATAATTTTTGCCACACTGACTGCAACCAGTAATGCATTATTAGAAACTTTCTTCAAAGAAAAATTTAGGCTGGAATAGACCTATAGGAAATACCCAACTAAAATACCTTCCACTCAAAACAGGTCCAACAATATCAAGTTGCCCATGGCCTCTTCCGCCTCCCCCCCAAAAGAAAATAAACAAACCAACCAAAAAAACATTAAGAAAAAACAGACCAAGCACGAAAACCATGTGACTCCTCGGAAGGAGCTTGGCTGTAAAAACAAACAAAAAACCTAGGAAGTCCAGCATTAAGAGGAACAAAGGAAGAAACTTCTCTCCCAAGGATGGAGACGGACAAGGTGTTCCAGTGTTTCACCACCTTCACCGTGAAAACTTTGCTTGTATGTAATCAGTGTTTTTCAGGTTGTAACTTGTCTCTGTAATCTCTCGTTCTATCACTGAGAACCTCTGTGAAGAAGCTGGCTCTACTCCACACCTTTCACATTAAGTATTGGAAGAGAGCAGCAAGGGCCTCCTCAACCATTTCTTCTTAAGCCCAATTCTCTCAGCCTTTATTGGTTTGGATTCAGTATATCAATATCTTCAGACCTCAAACCCATGACAACCTATATTAACACTTACCTCGACAGGGAGCATGTGCTTTGTCTCATATAAGGAACGACAGATTTTCAAAATTTCATTTCCTGTCTGTTCTTTTTCCTCAGGTGGGCATTTCTGTAGCATAACAGTCCCCATTTTCACCCAAGGATTGTTACCTGTGCATGATCTGAGGGGAAAAAAAAAAAAAATCATTTTTTTTTTTCAAATGAATTGCAATACAATCTTATGACCCAGACACAAAAGCCTTTGAGACAAGTGACCATGCTGATGCTATCATTCTTTCAGCGCAAGAGAGAGGCTCAAAGAATTGTTAATGATGACATGTTGTTATCATCCCGGACGACTCAAGAGAGATAAAAGGCTGATGGAAGTAGAACAGCACAGGAAGAGTTTACATTGGCTTTCCGCTAGAAGAGATTCCAAACAGAATGGTATTGAGGATGGGTAATAGAAAATCAAAATCCCTAATTTTGTCTCAATCACATTCTAAAAGTATCTGTCTCTCAAATATCTACCTCTTATTTCCCAGTGGAGAGAAAAAAAAAAAAAATCAAGATTTAAATAGCTTATCCTGGAGAGGAGCTCTGCAGAGAAGGACCTGGGGTTCCTGGTGGGCACCAGGTCAACCAAGAGCCAGCAAAGTGCTCTTGTGGCCAACAAGGCCAACAGGATCCTGGGCCACTATTAGAACACTGCCAGCAGGTTGAAGGAAAGGATCTTCCCCCTCTGCTCAGCCCTGGTGAGGCCACAGCTGGAGTACTGTGTCCAGTTCTGGGCTCCCCAGCACCGCAGAGACATGGAGCTACTGGAGAGAGTCTAGCACAGGCTACGAAGATGATTCGGGGACTGGAGCACCTGTCCTCTGAGGAGATGCTGAGACACCTGGACCTGAGAGTGGGTCTTACAAATACCACTGTGATTATCTGTATCTAAATTTAAGAAGCTAGAAAAGGTGGTTTAAAACCACCCCATCAATCTCTTCAGTCGATTAATCAATATCCCAAAGACATGGGAAATTTTTCATGGTGGTAGGGGCTGGGGAGAGAGGGTGTGGAAATAATAAGATGACTCTTACAAGCTGGTCTGGAATTCAGTGTAAATTAAGGTAGTTGTCCAGCACCTCAGGGATGGAGCTGTAAAGTGTTTTGGAAATATTGCTTTTTAATGGTATTATTTAGCAGCAGCTGTTGAAAATAGCATCATAAATTCTAGCTGTAAATGGATTTTTACGATTAAAGGAGTCAGTCAACTCACACAGACCATGTGATAAGAGTGATAGAATTCAGATGACAGCTGTCAGTACCTGCTATTTCATATACAGGTAAGCTCTTCTTGTTCACCTTCCACTTTCATAAGCACGCATGGTACACAAACAATACTTGCTCCACATGAAGGAGGGAAGCTAGGAGTGGTAGCTAGGAGTGCAAGGGTCTCTAAGCGCAAACTAAATAGAAATCATTTTCTTTATTCTTTTTGGTAACTTAACGAGGCTCTCCATCAGTCACAGCCACCAAACACGGAGCGGCTCCCCAAGGCTGGCTGGGCAGTGAAGCTCCTCCTTTCCTCTCCTCTTTGAATCCTGGTCAAATCCAAACACGCTTCCTTACCCTACAAGGACACTGCATCCAACTCAAACTTTGCAATGCCAGTAAGGTCAGGAGGAGAAAGCAGGCAGCTCCATCTTTGCTGCTGGCTATCCTAGTAGCTTCTTCTATACTATACAGTTCTCTTGCTTAGAGGCATGGAGACTCATAATGAATTTTCATCTTTATAGTTGGTGCCTCCAAAGGGAAAAATCAAGAGAACTGACAAAAGCTTCCCATTAAGAAAACAAAACCAAATCATACTTCAAAGCACAGAAATCAGAAGTAAGCAGAAAGACGTAAGACTGTTGAGGCCGCGTGCATGTGTGGATTTATGTAAGTAAAGCATCAGATACATCTTTTAGCGTGTAAATCTTTTCTGGTTCATATACATATAATTCTTCACAATCATTTCAAATACTTCCCCCCTCTAATAAATATCCATTATCCAGCATCTGCAAATTAATACACCAAAAATCTGACAACTATAGGTATAATCCTGAATTTTACCTTGATTCAATCAATGTGGCTGCTGTTTGCTGTTTTTTGTTTGTTTGTTTGTTGTTGTTGTTTTTAAAAAAAAAAAAATGGAAAAAACATTCATCATTAAAAAGGGTATAGAATTAAAATTAAAAAATATATATATATTTTTTTGTACTGGTGACAAGCAACCAAGCCCAACACGAGCACAGTTTCCTCACAGTCTACATGGTATATTATGACATAAAGAAAATCACATTTGCAGATAAATAAGGAGCTAATATTTAGTTGGAGACTTTTCAGATACAGTAATTTAAAAAATAGAGACTGATTATTCTTACAGAAGTCACAAATTTTGAAAAAAAAAAAAAAAAAAGAAATCTCCCCCAAACTTCAATTCTTTGTTCCTTTTTGCCTTTGTATATGTAAGTTGTATCTTCTAGCTTTACATACAATTCTAAGCATTAAAAATTTACTGTTATGTTGAAATTTAGGATTTTAAGTTTTCAGCTGACACAGACTTAAGTTCCTCAATTCATATATATATTACATTTATAGTAATCAATGAGTTAGCAGCAATGCTCCTTTTTTGAAGCAGGGAATGACTAAATAGGTAAAGATTAAACAAAATCCTAATGCATAAACAGCTGGCTTAACTGCTCAGTTCTCTTTGCTCAGTAATTTAATGCTACTTGCTTTAAGAAATTAGATTATTGAAAGAACCTGCTAACAAAAAAGTTCCTGCTCTACTCCAACTGAATCATTTAGGTAGGTTTTTCAGAAATGGAATTTCAAGAATATAAAAGAAAAACTAAGCTGGTAATTGTGATTAAATGCTATTGGCATGAAAGATGTAACTATGCAACAGAGACAAAAAGGGAGAGAAAAAAAAAAGTGAAGAATAATTGCAAGAATAAGAGAAGAAATCAGACCACAGAAAAGCCTGCTTGCAGCCATGCCAAAGATGCAGAAATGGGCGTATGAAAACAACTGTCAATGACAACTGGGAGGGAGATGAGAGAAGATTCAGATAAAGAAGGCTGAAAGAAAAGTTTTCTTGAGCTTTGTTGGGCCTCAAACTTACAGCACAGCCTCTGCTTCCTGCCTAGCATGAGTAATTCCAAGATCTACGGAGCAACATAATTCAAAGTAAATTAATTTAAAATAATGAGAAAGAAATATGAACTATTTCCATCAGACCGTGATAAGAGGCGGTTCAAAAAATGTAACAATCTACTTGGCAAGAGCTTATGAAATTAATCCTGTCTCATATTGAGGTATACAAAAGACAGCTGTACCTGACTGTTTTTGGAATTAATCATACGAGAGGTGGTGGGACTGAGGGTGGAATGAGGACAGAATTTAATTTTGGAGCATTACTAACAGTTAAAGTATGTTTTGAGTCAAATTCATTTTGATGACAGCACAGCCAAAATTGGTTTGAAAACATTTCTTTACACCAAATGTGTCATTTCTGTGGACAAAGAAGTACACGTTTGTATGTAGGATGTGCACAGCCTGGATCTAAAGTTAGGATGGGTCTTGGTAATAAGTACTGTATCCTTTCTTTCCTTTGGACTTGTTGAAATCAAAATATGCCTAGAACAGTTTTGAACAAGAGTTTTACATTTACCACTCACTGTGATGCATCAAATGCTGAATTACACAATTAAACCAAAACTAAAAAGTAAAGCTGGAATATGAATTTCTGACAGATCACGCAGCAGACCTCAATTTTTAATGCAATGAGGATACTTTTTGGCTCATAAACCTGTCATAAAGAATTTAGCTTAATTCTCACCAATAAATTGCAAATGAACTGCAGGCTGGAAGGTGAACAGATTACTTTCTAATGCATCAGTTCTCTACAAGTACACAAAATAATTACTTCTAATAAAAAATATATTCTATAACTTTTCTCACAAATCAGTGCATCTAAGCACTTTGAGGCATGCAGTCTCCAGGTTCAAATGGGTTGTACTCAATAGCCTGAAGTAACCCAAAGGAAGTATCATTTAGTGTCTCTAATCTAATTACTGTCAGATCAAAGATGGTAAGTTGTATTGGCCAGCCAAAAGATATATCAATATTGTCGCTCTTGCTGCAGGATTCCTGTCTCTATATTGTAAACACAAGATCTTAGACAAAATCATCAGCTGCAGAATAAAACAGCTAAAAATGTCACCGTTACTATGTTCAGAAAGTGGCAGACAAAAGACAAAGGTTTAGTACAAAAACAGTGTAGTCAAGGTGCTCTATATTAACACCTTGTGATAAACAGCTTCAGAATGGCTGCAATACTAACTTTTAAAATAATTATTTTCATTTCCTATTGCTGCGTTAGGATCTTCTGGGCATATTTGCTCCAGTGTTCTTGGCTTTTTATATTTTATTCAGGCAGGGAAAGAATAGGCAGTGGATTTAGAAATGAGATGCACCATTGCTTGGTAGCATTATGCAGACTTTCTATAAATTGTCTGCTATGACTGTTTGAAGACTAACCGAGATATTTCTGTAAAACATACCTCAGAATAGAAAAAGCAGCCACAGACTGAACTTTTCATTCCTATTCGCAGGTTTTCTACATACTGTCAAAGTAACAGTAAATGAAAAAAAAAAAAAAAGCCACACTCATATTCAATAAAATGATTCTCTGCCTTCATGATACATATGTATATAGAACTTTTAGAAGAAACTGATGGATTCAATTCTGCTCTAAATACACAATTTATTTTTTCTAGTAAAGAGCCCAGTATGGCCCTTTTGAAAAGGCCATATTCCTCTTGCACATATGTGAATTAATTGACTAGAAGCTTCATGATAAATTTTTACGAGACAAAATTTAACATTATTTTGTTAAACCACAGTTTGAAAATATTTTTACCTGTTGCTCATTTCCGTAGGTGGCCAAGCTTGGAGGAGTAAAACCAAATGCTGAAACTCAGAAAAACTATGACTGGATTCCAGAAGACCCAGGAAAAGTTCATATCTTTTCTCTTCACTTTCAATATCTGTTACCTCTACCTGAAAGAAAAACAGGAGAATTTAAAAGGATTTAAACAAATCAGCAAACTACTGGGGTGAAGTACACCACTACTATAAAGCAATTCAGGCACACGGCCTGAATGTTTTTCCTGGAAACCCAATTTGTTACCTCTCATTTTCAATTACATGCAAATAAAACAGGAAAATTTCCCTAAATTTCTTTCCCTATACATACTTCTTTTTGTATTTTAAAGAATGGACACACCTACTACTTTCCTAATAAGCATTACTTTTACTCAATTTTGAAAACTCATCAGTTTTACCTAAATTTACAGCCTTTAATCTTTTCAGCTGGGAAAAAGAGTCCTAGAAGTCAATTTTAAATTAGTTTAAATTCATTTACTCCACAAAGAACTTTTGCTGACAAGTACTGTACAATTTCTCTCTCCCTAATTAAATAAACAAAAAATATCCCAGTCCAAGCGCCAATCACCAGACAACACTGTCTCTGGAACGCTGTCCACCTCAGTTTGAAACATGAAGATTCTTTCAAAACCTGCATTTTTTTAATTGTGGTTTCAGCTGATGATGGGTTCTGTCAGATATAATTGCTGGCTGCAACATGCGCGGTAAAAGGAGCAAGGTAAAAGGTCTGTTTATTGAAGGAAGGTTGTTATTAGAGGGCCAACTTGCTATTAAATGGGAAATAGCTTTCATTTAAAACTTTGCCTAACACACCAGGACAGCTTTCACAAATGCAACTCAATTTCATTGTCCACCTTACATACCAAAGTTGTTATGGTTTAAAAATAATTTATTCCAACAAGGAAACACCTTCCTCTGTCATTAACACATTGAAATGCTGAATTTTTACCCCAGAGTTAGAAAAGTTCCAGGTTCATCTTATAATTCAGCTGAAGATGCACAGCATTAAATGTTAACTTTTTTGTTTTAGTCCAAGACTAGTTCTAAAACATCAAACATGGAAAAAGCTTTCCTTAGTTCTATAGCTACTTTAAAAGATTAAAGATCATATTCACATCATTTCAAAGTGACTCTGATACATCAAGGGCAAATTTTTCAAAGAAGGTTGGAAGACAAAGATTGCTGATGCATTTAGTGAGTTGACTACATAATTTGTGACTTTAAAATATTCACT
This sequence comes from Nothocercus julius, assembly GCA_013398735.1. Classification (NCBI taxonomy): domain Eukaryota; kingdom Metazoa; phylum Chordata; class Aves; order Tinamiformes; family Tinamidae; genus Nothocercus; species Nothocercus julius. The sequence continues at coordinate 2,758,312 of VZSV01000108.1, read as the reverse complement.
GTTAAAAACCATTTGCTTCTGTCTCCAGGGTACCTCTGAAAGCACCACATATTAAAAGTCTAGATAGTGAAAAAATGTTTCTGAGATCTATCCATTTAAAATACTTAATATACAAAGTTAGACATTCTCTGTAGTACAAATGCCACATAGCAGAGATCAAGCTACTGACTTGGGCTACCCCTAAATTTCATCTACAAAAAATATGATTAGCTTCAATATTTAAATCAGAAGGATGAAAAGAGTAGAAAGAAGAACACAAAAGAGTAAAAGAGATAGCAGACATCCTAATGACTAAGAATCAAAAATGCTTAGCAGTCTACCAAATTATTTGCTAACTAGACAACAGAATCCCTCACATTGCTTTCTCTGTCCCTAAACTCCTTTTCAGACAACTAGCTCTTTAAATATTTAGACTAAACAGATAGCATTCTGGATGGTCCACTGAGTACATTTTAGCTTATTTGCACAAACTGCACATTGCTTCAAAATACAGATTGCATGTTCAGTTCTCTCTAAATTTTAACAGCAAGAAAGGGAAGAAATAGCCCAGAAAATATTAATATTAAAAGATGAGAAGAGCTGTCACAAAAATTGAGTCATTAGTTGCAGACAGATCTTATTCAAGAGATATCCTCATATTCAGGAGATTTCCTTATTCAAGAGATATTCAACAGGAACTGAATTCCCATAATTCTGCTTGATAACACATCTCTACAGACTTAGAACTTTTTCATGAGATTTATATAATGTTATAAAGTAGAGTCTTGGACAGCTAAGCACTTGCTCATAACAAAACAGGTATTAACATGACCCAGAGCCATCAAGAGTATAATGAGAAGGATTAGCTCTTTATTCTTAAATATTGTACTTAGTTCCACAACATTTCTTTTTGCAATGGCATTCTACAAATCAGCCAATTCCACAAAAAGCAAAAAAGTGAACTTTACACAGTGCTTGTTATTAAAATATTTTAAAAATCTATTAAAATCCACTTTTGATATCACATTTTAAGTGGACTTCGACTTATTGTGAAACAGGTAAGACGAGAAGGTAGCACTACCTTTTAACACAGAGATTGGCAAGTCTGTATACTAGTAAGACCGAATGCAACCTAAAATGCGGCATTAAAGATGTGGAAAATGGAGGGTTAATGGAAAAGCAACAAATGGAAAACATGTTGGTATTATGGTGAAGATGACAAGTACACTTACGTTTAAAAAAGGACTAGCTTTATCCTACGTTAACTACTTCACTAGCTCTGCAACTTCTTTCTGCCCTTTTATTTCCTTCCTCAATGCAGCTCAGGCTTCTGCAGCATCTTTCAGTCGTTCCCACAGTTCACATACAGTCTGATGCGCATCAGTTGCAAACAAGCGTTAAGAATTATTTCACTTCTATAACAACATTACTTAAACTTTCTTTTGAAAAAGGGGAAAGCTGAAAAGGGGAGATTCAGATATAAACATAACTTTAGTCTGATGAAAGCAGAGTTGCTTTCATCAAGAAAGAGTTGCTTTCCCAACTGTACTGGGAATATTTTGAAAAATATTCCTGTGTTGAAAACACCATCAAGTGCATGACAACTCTGCAAAGACTGTGCACACTTCACATTAACCTTCCCACTAACTTCAATGAGATTGATCCCAATATCTATAATTTCACCTTCTGTCATACAGCACATAGGCGTCACTGCACAATCACGATCTAGGCTTTGTCTTTAATCACTAGAAAAATCCTAACAAACAAATCATAAGAACCAGAAAAATACAGGAAAAAAAAAAAAAATCATTTAAAGCTACTTTTCAAAGTATTGTTATTCCTATAAAACTTAAAAAAAGGTGTATTTGAAGCTAAACATTAAAAGACATAAAAAGATAAATATTATCTATATGAAGTAAGTCAAGAAAGTACCTTAAATAGCTTCCACAGTGCCTTCTCATTTGACTGAGAGAATGCCTTGCCCTGTCTCTAATTCTTTCCTTAAGATTCTCCATATACAAAAGTTACAATCAAAGCATAAAAAAAGAAAGGAAAAATGCATTCAAGCAGCATATTTGAATTTTTATTTTTTTTTGCGATTTCTTTTACAATTCCTACACATTTCACACACACAGCAATCAAAATGCTGTTCTCTGACAACACGAGTACAGTTTTGTACACAAAAAGATTCCAGAAGGAACAAAAACAGACTTTTTTCCAGTGCAGCAAAGGAGTCTTAAGGCCTTAAGAATAAGGACGGAGGTTTTCCTCTGTATCCCCTCTTCTTTCTAAGGCCGAGGAAAAGGATGGAGAGGAAATAGCCATCTTATACGGCAAAAAATGAAGAGGCCGTGTTAAAAAGTAGAAATTTTATCTTAATGTAGACAAGACGATGAAATTTCCAAGGTTATGGTTAAAACTACCACTTTGCTAACAGAACAGATGAAAAATTAAAAGTTACATTTTGGACTCAACTTTCTTGTCCCTAAGCTTTGAGTCACTGAATGATCTGTTCAGGTGATCCTGAAGGACACAAGTATGCAGGTATCACATCCTGGAAACCACGGAAATGGGACACTGTATCTTTTGCTCTCTTTTTTTTTAATATAAATAAGCTGCTGTGAACTGAAAAAAAGAATCTGCCACTAAGAATTATAAGGAAAGTGTCTGGCCCACAGCAAGTCACTAAGGGTCGTGCTTGAACTTCAAAGTCATTGCAAAAGGAGCATGAAATTACTTGCCTCCCCACTTCCAAAAAACAAAGTAACCCCTGTAGTTTTGTACCTTTTTCAAAAGGGAAGTGTAGCTGCCTTCTTGCTTTTCAAAAAAATTAAATGCTGTTCAAATATTCATCACAGCGGGAAAGTCAATTAATGAAATGAATTTTAGAAATGCTGCTCAGGATAGATTATGAAAACAAACAAATAAAAATCAAATCTTATGCTAAAGTGTTAACACACACAACTTCATTGCCAATGAGGGACTACCTGTGTTCAAAATCAAGAATATGCAGACTATCCACACATATATTAATAATGCTGATGAATATTAGAAATTAATATAGGAAATTACCGAAGCAAAGTAAAGGTTATACAAACAGCAGAGCATGTGCAACTGTTGCTGCAAACTGCATTACATAGGACCAGCTGTTTGAACAAGCGTAAATCCCTCTTAATTAAGTGTTCTCCTCCTGAGCTTTGTTTTCACCTCTTTTCCCAGATTCTCATGTTATTAGTTGGCAGTGGGTATATGAAGGCCCCTGAACAAATATTGGACACATCCCCGATTAATCTCTGTCTAATAAGCAAGTCAAATTCAGTCTATCTTTGTAAGATACTGAGCAAGACAATAAATTAACCAATCTCATTTTAGAAATTTCTGAATGGGACTGAATATTGTACAGCCTGTAGCAGCTAGGAACACTAAAAAGCCAAAATTTAAACTGGCTTTTCATCTGTGTTATTTTTGGTGTCCCATATGTTGCTATGTGTCACATAGCAACACAATGTACTTCATTGAATGACGTGACTTCAGCCATCACAACACTTATTTTTCATAGAGTAGTTACAGCCTGATGATCAATAACAGATTCACTTGACTTGACACAGAATATCTTAAATCACATACAGGGATAGTCTCTACCTTGATGTTACTTGCAAAGCTGAAGAAAACTGAAACATCTATTAAAAATTTGTTGCCAGAATCTAGTTATTTTTCAAACAATTGGTCACAGTATCTGTTCTGACATGATTTTGCTAAAGGGAAACTGCATCAGACAAGATTCCTTCAAGTTTCTTAAAACATTTGGTTTCATATACAGAACACAGGAAGTATACTGGGATGGATGCTTTTACTGATAGAGTATAAATAATGAGGAATCTGGCAATTCATTTAAGTACATATTATCCAGCATGTTCAGCTGCAGGAGCATGCTGCTGTATATAAACTGTGTCCCTGAAGCACATATATCCACTATATAATACAGTGCTCTCCTAATCCTAAAAGACAGAGGCATCTGATGGAGTTTTAAATGCTTTATTGCTTAAGCTGTATTATTTGAGAATCTCACACTAACCAATTTTGCAGATCATCTGGACGAGCTGTTTTTAATGCTTCACCTTCAAATGAGAAGAATCTCTGCACTTCCCTCTGCCCAGCAAAATCTGTTTAGCAATTTACATTTTTATTCTCTGTTAGTAAGGCAGAATCATAGCCTTCATTAACATATTTCATTTGCTACTAATTTTCTAAGGAAAGAATTGATAAGGGCATTGGCCATTATGGAACCAAGATAGAGAAATCACAAAAACATTTTCCTTGGTTATAATTGCTTGCATTGTTGAGATAAACTACATCTGTGCTTAAAACCAATTCCCAACATGAAAGGATATTTGTGTTTGTATCCAAGAGCCACAAACAACCTCCTGACTTACACCATTATAAAATCCATTTTATTACATCTACCAGATTGTAAATGTAAACATCTTGAGATATTTTCACATTCCTCACTGCAGTGTAAATCTGATTTAAAATGGCATTAAAAATAGAAGCATTAAGCAGGAATTTGGAGAGGCCCTTATTGCTACAGTACATTCTCAGTTCATTCCGACTACTTTCAAGTACTTATTTATTTACCCAACTACCAACTCTTGCAGTAGAGATTTCATCTATACCATGTTTTAAAATATAGAGTGATATGACAGATTTTACTCAGACTCGAAATAGGAATACTGATGCTAAAGCTTCTATTCACCACAAAAGAACTATTTTAAGGCAACGACTAAAAGGATTGGTAACATTTTGAAAGCAATTCTGAGACTGACATCTCAATGTGCTCTCCACTGAACAAAAATATAGTATTGCTTTAAAAAGATTATAAATTGAACAGGTAAATCAAGGGGGAAAAAAAAAAAAAAAAAAAAAAAAAAAAAAAAAAAAAAAAAAAAAAAAAAAAAAAACCACTGCTCTTCCTACACAAACACGTCAGAGTTGATTACTGAAAAATGTCATCATCCTGTCTGGTGCATCAGTCTGATGGTATCTGTGCGGCTACCACAAGGTCCATCTTCAGCACAGGACTTGCAAAGTTAAAAACTTGTTGCAAAGGACATAGAAAAACTCTCTTTAATTCACTCTGAATTTTAAAAGGAGTTACTCAGTACATGTACACAAATGTGGAAACTAACGTTAAAATAAAAAAAATGCACAACTGAAAAAAATATAGCTACTGATTTTACAATGGTAATATTAGTAACTTCTAAAAGCTTTTTGATTCGTTATTTCATTCTCTTCCAATTGTTTTTTAAGATGTTGGACGCTATGTCAACTTTTTTTGTTACAGACATGTAAAACAAGGCAAAAAAAAAACACAAGCATGAATTGAAATATCTCATTTAAAACCCTCACATTTCACCATAACAGTAAGCCTTTTTTAAGGGGAAACCCAATCCCACAAGCACTGTATTCCCAAATGCTCTGTCAGGAACCCATTATTTCTAAACCAGGCTGCCTGAAAAAAATAACTCTTTTTTTAAAGGATGTGATCAGAGGGAAATTCTCCACGAAACAATAAAGACAACTTGGAAAGAGTAATAACAGACTTGGAAGTATAAACTACTAATCGACATAATGCTATTTTATCAAATAATTTTACATTAAACTCATACCCTTTGTTTGAGCTAGAGTGCTTTGTAACAGACTTAGTCTTCTGAATTAAATATACAAGGCAAACAAGTTTAATAACTTCCTGGTAAATGATTCCCATCTATCATTTAGAAGATAACCTTCCACAATCTGACTCTATGCAGATTCTACCTGCTAAGATCATACCATGGTAACACTTGAGTTTAGAGCTTGTATACAAACAGGATCATTTCCAGTTCCTGGGAATATGGATTAGAGGTTCTTAAATTTTAAATGGCTTCCTCATTTCCTCATGTTTTTTTTTTTTTTTTTTTTTTTTTTGTCATAGGTATTAGTACTAAAATGTTTGGCACTTCTCATCTGTTCAGGTTCTACTGATTGTGCTGTCATATAAGCAAATTCGGTGCCATCACAACTCATTAAATACCATGTTAGCGCTCATGACAATTTCAGCGCTAACACTGCAGGCCCTCACTGCAGTCCAGTCATGCAATTCTGTCTAAATTGCAAAGCAAAATCACATATGTATAGGAATACTGCCAAATGACTGCTGTCAGGAACTGAAATATATTGCTTCCTTACTAAGGATTCAACTCCAGTCGTATTGGAGTTCCAACTTAAATTTTCATTGCTTATGTTTCAGAAATCCTATGAAAACTTTTACTTTTGAGAAAAAAAAAAATAGAAAGCATGGAAAGCTGTGGTTTAGATTATAAAAATGTCGGTTTATTTTCACCACTATGGAACAGGAAAAGTGCAATTTGAAGAATGTACATGTAAAGCTTTCACATTTATGATCCAAGGTCAAAATCTGCTATGGACTAAGTTATGTACAAATATTCATATGCTGATCTATGTCATTTGGTAAATCCATTTTTCCTTTTGCAAAGATGAGTTTTACCTTCCCAGTATATTCCAAATATATTCTCCACATGGCAAAAAAAAATGCTAGTTCTAAATGCTACTTTTTCCATCTTATTTATTCCATCTGCCCAAGCTTACATGCATGCACAGTCCTACTACCAATCTGTTTTGGATTTCAATAAATAGAAATATATTATATGGTAGTCATCAGGTTGAAAATCACAGCTGAGAAACTGTTAACTTTTCAAAAACTGTTGTACTGGGCTCAAAAATGACCCCATAGTTTGTTTCTATTTTATGAAAAAATACTGTATGAACATACATGATCTGAAGATTGAATCAATTCTGCATATTTAAATCCCTTTCACAGAGGCACCTTTGGGAGGATATGTTTACAGAGCAATCATAATTAATGCAAAGGAATAATTTTAAGGAAAAATTTCTGTTATGATGTAATTCAGCCTACCTTCTCCACTTAAAAACAAATGCTAAAACAAACAAACAAACAAAAAAAACACCCTACCACATTGAAAATACTGTTGATTTCCACTACTAGCTGCCAGTGTGACCACCTTGCTGACAACACAGCCCCTGCACTGCAGTTAAAGGTGAGGGAGCAGACAAGAGGTCTTGGTGGAACATACACTGAATCGTGAAGAGAGGCAGGAAAGAAAACACAGGTCACTGACCTAGATTTGGAACAGTCACTAATGATACATCAGCAAGAAGTGTCTGCAATCAAAATTAAATCTTGTTATAGCAAGAAATATAAATTTCAAACAGAAGTCACAGTTTTGGCTGACAAACCGAATGTTTACAACTCCCACTTTCTAACCAAACAGTATCAGACCTCTGAGGTGAGGCTTTCTTGCACTTTCCTCCCAAATTGAACCTAATATGTAAAATTATTACAATTAATAATGCTCACCATACATGATGGTCTGCTTCACTGAAGGGATGTGCATCATCCCACAGGCCAAATTGTGCTTAGATAGAAGGTAATGAATGGGATAAGTACATTGGTGGAATTTATTTATTTATTTTAAAAAAAGCAACAAAAAGTCTAATGGTGATGGTCTAAGCAAAGGCTCAGCCACATGTTGAGTTGCATGCCTTGTAAAAGTATCCAAGAACATTTTTATTTTCCAAAACTCATTTGTATATCCTTTGATTTCTTTCCTGCTTAACATGCGGCTCAACATCCCTGAGAAATGCACATAGATTCAATAAACACAAGTACGTTGCTAATGCATGAAAATGCAGAATGTGTGCAGAAAATAAAACCCATCCATTTGTATTCTGTGGAATACTGTTCTGCAAATAAATTCTGGCACATAGAAAAACCCCTGTGAAATGACTGTGCAAAGATCTTGAGAAATGGACAGAAAAGAACAAATAAAAATATGCATTTAGAAGAACTATAAGCTAGACAAAACTGCAAGAGACAAGATACATGTTACTTAAAATGCACATTGACTACATGTTAACTGATAGGTGAAAAGTGGATTTATGTAAAACATGGCTAAACTAACATCTATGTAACATGAATGACTAAAACATGCATTTTTTTTTTTTTTTTTTTTTTTTTTTTTTTTTTTTTTTTTTTTTTTTTTTTTTTTTTTTTTTTTTTTTTTTACTTAACAGCTATTAATTGCTATTCCATTCTCTACAAGATGCTCCAAATTTAAAATAGAAATAAAGGTGATAGAACACACAGCCTGAAATAACAGGATTTTACTCCTTAAAAGTGACTTTTAACTTTAAGTAGCTACATTTATGTCAGCTTAGCTCATGTAAATGGCTCCGTGACTTGACTTTTCTGATCATCACTGACATTAAGCAGCAGAGTCTGCACAAGCTCCCAGGATTGAACCACCCGTAGAACTGCTATTGCAATGAAAGTCTCTGATTCTTGCTAATGGAGGAAAAACCATTAACAAAAAGTTTTCATTTAAATGAATGTTTGTCAAAATTAATTTTTCCGAAGTGTCATCCTACAGATGGACTAATCTGACAAAGTAAAAGTTGTCTTTTTCAAAGTAACTGCCCAATAGAAACCAAAATACTCCCATTTTCTGTTACATAATCAGAGTAATAAGCCAATAATCAAAAGCATGTAGGCAACAACATGCAACCATCATACTATAAGGCATTATCCAAGCAGTGTGTTTTTCCCCCCTCATTTGAGGTAAATTCCAAAATATCTAAAATTTACATGATCAGAAGTAAGAAAGGACCTGCCCAAATCAAAGCAGGCTCTCAGGCTTATAACATGTAGCAGTTAAAAATATCTATTTACAGGCTGCATTTTCCCTAACTATTTTGAAAAGGAAGAACATCACATCTCCAAGTAGCAGATATTACTTGGGTTTAGGCATTGAATTCAGAGGCTTTACCATACAATCAAAGAATAAGGGTTTATTTTCTTAAACAGATTCTGCTGCTTAAGCATGAAATGAGTATAATTCATTCATACTGAAGATTTTTCTTGGATAAGGAAAAAAGCCTCTCTATAAAGGAGATGAAAATCTGAAAATCATTCTCATTTGCTCAGGAGAACTTCTGGTCCTATTCTGGTCCAAAGACACATTAGCTGAATTTTCAGAAAACCTGAAAAGCTAGGTCTGAGGCACACAGCCTTTGCTTGGCAGCCCAGAACTCTTAAAACTTTAACTGTCAGTAATAGTGGCTGTGTTTTTGTAGCTTTTAAGATTCCTTAAAGTACAAAAGGTGCAGAACTTTTCCTTAGCTCAAGTTTTACACAATATTCTGTCAAATCTTGTCAGGGGAGACCTTTGTGGGGGCCTATGACACAACTGAGGGTGGAGAGAGGCCCACAGAGAATCTTAGTTGCCTACGACCCATACACAAACCAGGCAGTTCTCTAAACTGGAAAACCATATGGAAAAACTTCTTCTTTGCTGTCTGCTAAGAAATGAGGTGATTCTTTCAACAGCTAATCCTAGAGAAATACATGGCAGAATCATTCAGAATTTAGTCTTTGAAGTTGTTTCATAAATATTAACTTTAAAAGGTAACAATAGGTGCTAACAATATATTCAGATTCATCCTCCTAAATGTGGGAAGCAAAATCCTCTAGATGACATTTTTGTGAAATTTTGTGGTGATGATAGGTCCTGGACTTCAGTCTATAAATATATATATATATATATATATTTAAGGGGAAGAGAGCCCTAATAACTACCTATATCAGACAAATTTATATTTTTAAAAGCAGAAAGGTCTAGAGTTTATATACACTGTTTGTAAAGGAAGCTAAATACAAAGTGGCCACTTTTCTTGCAGGGAAAAAAAAAAAAATCTCTCTTATGAGAGCATGAAATGGCAATGAAAAAAGAAATACTTTAATAAATATCCGAGGGTGACTCCTCAGATGACCCTGAGTTTATAGATCTCTAAACAATACTGCCAACTAGTAAGCAGACTGAAGTAATAAGATAAGAATGCATGAAAAAAGCATGACATCAACTGACAACCATAATTATTACATTAGGGTTCCTTTAAGAAATAGATAAAATAGTGCTTAAGAAAAACAGTTTAAGAATTTATTGACATTCTCAAAGGCTTTTTAAGAAATCTCTGACTAGAAACCACTGAAGAACATAATCTACTAAAAAGGGCCCAGATAAAGAAAAAAAAAAAAAAATCCAATTTAGGATGAAATGGCAAAAGAAAAGAGGAGAATTCTTCATTAGTTTATGCAGCTCTTTTGCTTATAGATTAATGGACTCTTTGGAAAGACTGTGGCACTGAACAGAGCAAACTGCAGACACCTCAGTGAGCTTTATCAGTCAAGGGCATCAATAGCAAGAAATCTAAAATTCAAGTTAAGTACATGGCCATAGAATGGCAAATAAAATGTAACACTGAGAAAGCTGTTGCACTTTAAAATACTCTAAATGCTGCACACTTAGATTAAGTTAATACATTTTATGTATTTCATCCCTTCATATTGTATTTCATCTGTATACAGAATGCCAGGCCACCCAAAGTTCCCATTGCAATTGCTCATGCTCACTGCATTTCTCTTCATTTAATCTTTCCTGCTATCCCTTTCACTTGTGCACTTCCTGCATTTTTTTTTCATTCCTATCTCAAAGTATTTAATTAATGCAGGCAACAATTTATGTTTCCAGAAACAATACACTTCACCTTTTCATAAAGATAAAATGCATCTTCAACAAGCGCAAATTAATATTGCCAAAAAATAGTTAAAAGTAATTACATTTCTTTATTTTTTTATGTATTATCAGTAGAGAAACAGTTTCTTTAGAATGATAAACAACATCTTAACTAATTTACTCAAAGCTGATAGGACCATAAATCTTTCTTCCAATTAAGCACGTTTCACAAATAAAAGATGGCTGCCGGTTAAACAGCTACAGCTCCTTCACCTACATTTTGACGGATCAGGCTAAATGTAGGTCATGGTTATCTGATAGCTGGTAACTGGCTGCAGCAAAATGACAGGGGAATTCTTAATCACTCCACTTTCCAAATACTTACGTTCAAATCTAGATACAACTCCAGGTAATTGGACAAATCTGAAAATCACAGGACAGTGAACTATTCTCCTCACTGGGAGCTCTTATGATGTCCTGAAATACTGCATAAAAAGATGTACGCTTTTCATACACTGAAGGAAGAGTAAGGAAAAGAGCAATGGAAACTTGATAGCCATACACAAATTGTCATGAAGTCATTATGTTAATGCAGGCATTAAAATTGCACAAAAGTTGTATACATGGTAAGTCTACTCTCACAATTTAAACCTTGAAATGGATTTGGGGTGAGGGACATCATACAAATTCACCTGGCAATTTTTCAAAGCTAAATTTTAAACAAAACAAATGATAGGGCTTAAAGCTACAGTCCCAAATTCATTTCAGATATCCCTCCCAATTTTCAAAAATGCTCAACACTCAGCAGCTCTCTATACCCCCAAGATAATGGGAAAAAAAAAAAAAAAA
>VZSV01000108.1:2729025-2746545 GCA_013398735.1 Nothocercus julius | reverse complement strand
GCACATACACACATAACCTGTAAGCAGACATTTTAATTACATTAATCATATTGCCAGTCATTACACACACTAGTTTTATATATTGCACAAATGGATTTCCAATCATCGACGGGCAAAGCTAGAAGTCAAGATATGGACATTCTAAAGGACATCTTTTCTTACCTCAAAAAAGTTTTTTTTTTTTTTTTTTAAAGAAAACGTCAGTATTTTGACCCGTATTTTTCATGCACCAGTTAACTAGAAAATTACAGAACCTGAAGAGCTCAGATAAAATTCATCAAGGGGATTAAAACAACACGTGCCTCCTCCCTCCAGTAGCTGTGGGATGCTACTGGAATGTGAATTAAGGACTCTCAAGCCTTTGAAAAATAAGGACCTCTGAATTTTTAATTTTGTTAACTAATCATTAGAGAACTGGAAATGGCTGTGTTTCTGCCTGTTTGATAGGTAGCTGCTTCCATAAAGTACATTTTTAATTTTGTAAGAGCTGGCCTGTTTCCCAGCAGCACATTGATTTGTGGGACCACTACTTACATCACCTAGAGCATAATTAAATATTAAGTCCCTCTTTGATGTATGCAAAGACCAACTAAGAGGATTACTAGTGACACTGAGGGTGGCTTTCACACATTTTCTGGTAATTGAACACTGCAGTATCATTAAACTTATCTTTACTCAATAGGAACCACATTCATCCTTTACAATATCTGATCTCCCTTTTTGTACCAAGGAATGCCAGGGGAAAGGAGTGACCCTTCTAAAAGTTTGAAAAATATGCCAGCAAAGCAAAACAATTTGGAAGTAGTCAAATGAACATAACATGTGAAACACTTACAAATGAAACCTTATTTAAACAAGCTTTACACACGCTCCTCTATTAGCTAATAGTAGAATTAGATCCCAGGGTGAGATCTCAAGGAGCTTACTCTTTTGCTAGTAACAAAAGAGATGACCGAGTTCAGAAAGGCGTAGTGAGTTAGGGAGATATTTATGGACCAGACCGCCACAGCAGTCTGAAAGCTAGCACACATCACAGTGCATATCTGAAAGAAGTAATTCCTAATTTCTGTTTCTGGCCCTGGCTTACTTAGCATTACCCAGAACCTGACAGGATTTTTAAATTGTGCTTCAACTTTCCCTTCTGTAGAATAAGGATGCTTTTTTAAAGTCCTTCCACAAAAAGCATTAACCTGGACAAAAGAAACTTGCTAATTAATGCTTTGCCAACACTTCCCTACCACAAATCCTTTCCCTTACTTTTCAGCAGTGATATAACTACTGAGTACCTCAGGGTAATTATTTTAGTAATATACCATAAAGGATTTTGAAATGCACCTAGCAAAGACAGTGAGAACACAGCCTGCAGGACACTTACTACACAATCTCCCCTGTTCATTGACAAAATAAGCAAACTCATTTGCCATATAGATTATCATTTGCTTTTCATCACACCAACTCCTAGACTACAGTTTGACACCACCTGACTAACGGAGAAAAACAAAAGCAAATTGTGTAAGTGTGGATCATTCATATGTTTTTTTGGACATCAGAGAAGAATTCCAACTGCCGCTTACTGGCAGCGAACAGACTGAGCAATAGCACTTCTCAGTCTAAATCACCTATTCATCACCTAGCACAAGGCATCCCCCAGAAACAGAGGACTCCATCTACCACATTTATCTTGTTGTGCTCCAGCAGGACTCTTATGATTGCACTCTGTGGCATGAATTGGGGGAAAAAAAATTATATGCATGTGTAAGGACAGCTTTCACTTGCTCTAAGCATGAAAATAGTTTCTGAACTTCACTAAACAATAAACACTATATACAGAGATTTTATATATAAACACAATTCTGTAATGTATAATTATCAGCTTTGAAAGATTTGAGCTTATTTAGCACAGTAATTGTGTTTCTTAGCCACCTGGCTTTTGCAGGCTGGAAGACTGGGCCAACAAGAACAGCCTGAGTTTAAACAGAGGTAAATGTAAAGTCCTGTGCTCCCAGGATGGAGCCAACCCAAGCAGCAGGACAGGACAAGCAGAGGTCTTGCAAGCAGCTCTGCTGAGAAAGCTCTTGGGTCCTGCGTGACACAAGGTGAACCTGAGCCAAGGCAAATCTCCTCCTGGGCTGCACAGCAAGAGCACTTGCTGTGACGATGCCGAACATGACACAACTATTACCTTCTTCCTGTCAGGCTGCACCTGGAATACTGTGTCCAGTTTTGGTCCCCCCAGATCAAGACAGAATCTGGAAAATGGGAGAGAGCGCGGCATGGGGCTACCAAAGTGATCAGAGGTTCAGCCTTCCATGAATCCCTTTAGCCTTGGCTATTCCACACAGCCACAGCACTGCCAATATTTATTTATTGAAGAAACACAACCTGACTGAGACTGCAAAAACAGTGGGCAATCCGAAGGCTTCTTGTACTGTGCAAGCAGCAGCTCTCTCCACATCCTTCGCACTGAGGATGGTCCCATCTGTGTCAGTTCACACTAAGGCAACTATTGCAATTTGGGGCTGAATCAGGAACACTGAAAAACTGTTGATTTGTTAAATTTTAAAACCTCTTTAAGAAACTTCCGACAGACCAAAGACACTTCAAGTACAACATTATTTAACCACAGACAGTGTAGCATTATTATGGGAAGGACATATTAGTGTATTATTGGCATGGAAGAGTTTTAATTAGATCCTAAAACACCATGAAATAAAAGCAAAAAGTTGCTAGTTTTATGTTATGAAGTTTTATACAATTTGACTAATAAAAGCCATCTTGTCTTCTGAAGTTCTTAAGCAAGTTTAATGACTTGCAAAATTTTTGTCAAATAACAGTTTCCTTCTCCTTCCTCTACAGAAAAGGCTTAAAGCTATTATCTACATCTAATTTTCTACATTTTTCAGTTCAATAGTTCAACACTTTAGACTTGAAGTGCTTTTGGATTGGAAAGCACGATCACAGGTAGCAGAAATATTGCCCAAGGATACCCTGGACTAACAGCAAAAAACTGAATATTAAGAATCATCTCAGACACACACTCAAGAGTGACTGAGTAACTAAGTGCCTATATTATGTGAGGGCAAGGGAAAAGTAATTTTAAAGGAGAGAAGAGATAAGCATTTTCTTTTAAAGATTATTATCTTGAATGACCTTAGTTCAGTGAGTCAAAACTGAGATATTGCTTTTGTTTTACAGAATATATATATATTTTTTTGTGTGTGTAGAGGGCTTGTAGGACGTATTATAAATGTTTTGTTTCAGTTTCATGAACATTTTGCATTTTCATGGAGGGGATGGGAGGTGGATAGAAGTGGCATTCAGAAAACAGATGAGAAGTAACTCTGCTTCTCAATACACATGAAAAAAGTGAAACTCATATGACTTCAAAGACAGCAGTGATGTTACAAGAATGCTCCTTTCTGTTAAGCATTTAGGATATGTTCACTGTACCTAAAAGGCTACATAGAGAAGCTCTAAAACACATACTCTGAAGCACTTAATTCAAAGTTTGTCATAAAATAAAGCAGTTCAAGTATTAATAGGTATCCAACAAGAAACTGTTTTGTGTTTTTTTTATTTTAAAGAAAAGAAAAAAAAGACAAAGGAAGAGTGCACTTGAACAAGCATACAGGTTAAATGGCAAAAATATTTCATGCGGTCACCTAAAAACCTATCATGCATAAGTGGAAAAACACACAAATAAACCCTTCAAAGACTCAGTAAAACCATTTGGATAAAGAGGAGAAATTTTTTACAAACTCTATTTTGTAACAAAAGGTGTCAAGCAATATGGCAGTTTTATTAAGATTCATATGAAGGTCTGTGATGATAAGAACAAAGGAGTATTTTCCTAAAACAGGGTAGGAAACAAGATAGCTTTAATTAATTTTTTTTATAGAAATAATGCTGAGTTCCAGAACTGGTAAGCATGTTATAATAAAAATGAAAGCTAAGCATGCCCTTATCGAGGAGGAAAGGTCTTAGACTCCAAAACTTGGGCTAAAAGTGGTTTGTCTCTCCCTCAGTGGGGAAATGAGTAATAACTTGGAGTAACTTCTTTCAAGAATAATTTTACCTCGTTTTTTTGATGTTAAACTGAAAGAGATTTAAAATTCTCACCTGGTCAGTTAAAGGTATGAATTGTTCTAAAAAACTACTATCTTTCATTTGCTGGGTACTGGCTTTAAAAAGAGAGGCAACAGTTGCCTCTATGACCAAATGCATTCCTCACCACACAAGTCTCTTCATTTGACACTGCGCTTGTGCTCCCTGTGCCTGCTTAACCAAGAGGCTTAGAGAAAAGGGAGCTGGGCCTGTTCAGCCTGAAGAAGAGAGGGCTGAGAGGGCATCTCAGCAGCGTCTATAAATACCTCAAAGGAGGCAGTGAGGAGGATGGGGCCAGCCTCTTTTCAGCGGTGGTCACCAATAGAACTAGAGGTAATGGACACAAACTGAAGCACTACAAGTTCCACAGGAACTTAAGGAAAAATTTCTTGAAAGTGAGGGTGACAGAGCAACCTCCTCCTCCTCTAGAGTCTCCTCTAGAGATGTTCAAAACCTGCTTGGACGCAGCCCTGAGCATTGGACTAGATCTCTAAAGGTCCCTTCCAACCTTAAGGGTTCTGTGATTCTATGAAATTCCAGTTCTAACTCTGATTATATACAGATGTTGATGCCAATACCTTTCTTTCGGGCCAGCAAGCTCTGAGGACGGCCTGTGTTCTGAAGAAGACGAGCAGCTCGCTGTCCTCGTCACTGAGGTGGAACGCTTGCTCCATGATTTGGAGCACTTTGATGCGAGGCTTCACTGGTAACGAGTCGTCACCACAGAAAGGTCTCAACCACTCCAGCAGGTCATCTGAGGATACTACTTTCTCCCTGGAATTCAAGTTAAACAATTCAGTGTTAAGTGTCTTCAGTAAAGCTAACAAGGCCAGCATGTGTTTGCTATGTTGTTTATGTTCCCATTGCAAGACATTTCCTCAGAAGGCTCTTAAATCATTTTTTCTTGGTATGCAAAACTGAAACACAGGTGAATGTATTCAAAATGGGCATCTATCAAAATTGTTGTACGAAATATAGAGAACACCATTCCTTGCATTTCTGCCTGTGTGATTTGGTGATGATCATGTTGAAACAAACTGCATCAACTTTTAGAATCTTCATCAACAGCTGTCTTTTTTAAATATAAGGTTTTACATGAATAAAAAAGGAAAACATCCAAATGACTCAAAACCTCAGTTGAAGTTTATTACAGCCCAACTCTGCTATTATTTCATTACAGGTTCTAGAAAACCAGTAATGAAAAAAAGTTCCTTTTCCCTAGGAAAGGGAACTTTGCCAACATACTATAATTAAAAAATATATAATAATGAAAAAAGAAACACACACACACACACACACAAAAAACAAATCAAACAAACAAAAAAAAACCCACAGACACATTCACATAAAACTCCCATTCCTCCAAACCATACCCCTGTCTTATGTGACTTTCAGAAAACAGTGGTATTGGAAACAATCTTTCCTATGCTTTACAGAACATACATTTTTATACATTTCAATCATTCAATGCATAAAGGAGCTAAAATTCAATAACATAAAGGAGCCAAAAAATTTTACTGTGGGAAAAACATGTAATTAATATCCTAAAACTATAGCTCTCAGTAGCTGGCAAAGTCTGTTTCTAAAGTACAAAATAAGGAATAATATCAGCACGTGTGGGGAAAAACAAAAAGAAAAAGGAACTTTATCTTGAAACTTTAGTGGTTTGTATTAACTTTTTACACTTTAAGGTGGTCTTCATCAAATTCCTGTCTTGATAAGTGCTCTGTAGTCAAACTGAAAAAAAAATTAAGTACTTGATCAAAATCAAAAATATTTTTACTTCTACAGTCAATGATTTTACTTCAGCTTCAGCAAAATTCAAACGTCAACTTACTGAAAGACTCCACCACTATCTTCATGCTTGGAAGCAAGTGTTATACTTTGCTTCACACATCTTGACAAAGAAGCCTTTATTTTCCCCGCCATGAGGAGGTTAACTATCAAGCCTTTACTTCCTTTAATACTTCATGTTTTAAAAGATGCCTTTACAGAACATATGGAGCTAAAGCTGATGGGGCTCTTGCAGCACTGTCACGCCTGTGCCTGTCAGTGAATGGGAACCACAGTAGGCAGCACAATGCACGACTTGAGCAAAACACAGACTTTGTTGTAGTACATTTTTCTAAACACTCCTGTCACCTTGGCCATTTTAGAGCTGATCACAGTCATATAAACATAGTAAGAATTGTACAACACATATGCTTCAGTGAAGAAGAGTTATTCCATGAATGCATGTGTACATAGCAGAGTCTCAGCTCCTGAAGGTTTGAAACCATTGCTTTCATTTTCTTTCTAAGATTTCTTTTTCTGATGAATAATTCTACTCATTGTTACCAAGTTTAAATTATTTTTTCCTCCCTCAAGGGAACATAAATATGTTCCAGAAGAGAACTGTTCAGATTGTTACCTGAAACTTGTAAGAATAACACAGTTTGGCAAAAGTCAAATTTATTTTCTAATACCAGTCCAAATTTTAAATAAATTAATCAAAAAAAAATTCTAGCCTGGTTAGGGCTTTCTGGGCAGGTTCAAAGAGTCCACAGTGCTTAACTTGGGAATCAAACTTAGTATATTTTGTTCTAACTAACAGGGTTTAAAAGAAGCATGCACATGCTTTCCACTAATTTCAGAAAATGTTGTGAAATTCAGCCTATTAGGGGACACCAGAGAAAGCATCATTCTCTGTAGACTCTTGGGACTTCTTTGCTTTGCAAAATGCATTTCATCTGTTTAACATACTATGAATAATTACATATATTCTGGCACATATAAGACTTCAGATCTGCTTTTAGTTGGAATTTTTTAATACAAGAGCACAAGGCTGTAATAGAGGCTTTATATCTTGCTGCCCAGCATGGAAATTGCTGTAGGTTAAAAAGGTCTACAGTCTTTTATTATTGTTGTTTGAGGATTTTGCTTTTTGCCCACTTGAACTTATTCTTAGGAGAGAAACTTGAAAAGTATCTCTACCAAGAGAAACTAACAAAATGCATAAAAATTACTAAAAATATAACATTAAGACAAAGAAGTTAATCTTTCTGGACATGTATCTTTAAAGTTACTTAAATTAAAATGTAATTTAATGCATTTTAAATAAAAACCTATTTAAAATACCGACAGAGTCAGAAGAAATCATCAGATTTAACCTCTATGTGCCTTTTATTATTAACTATCATTATATAACTTCCCCAAAGACTTCAGCTGCACAAAATACTGGAACACAAAAAGGAATTTAGTGTTACCAACATGCAAAATGCTGAGGGTTATTAGGTGAGAATCATATAAACGAATCCTGCAGACAACTGCACCATGGTTGGTAAGAAATTCTGAGAAGTCTTTAGTAATTCTGAAATAGATATTTCCATCAGACTATTTCTGAATCCACTCAGGACATGACAATATAGCCAGGAAAAGGGAGGTAGATATCCTCAATGGTTGAAGAAAAAAAAAAAAAAAAGACTTGATGCATCAGATGAAGCAAGAACACTAAGGGTTGGAAGGGAACTTGTTATGCCAACACTTTTATTGCCTCTTCACACTTCAGGAAAAAAATTAATATCATCTAGACAGTTAAGTATTGTAATAACAAGAACAAGTGCCTAGAGAATTCTACTAAAACAAAACAAAACAAGCAAAAAAACCCTAAAATTTCACTCATTACTGTTTATCTGGTGATTATATCTTGAAATTTTCAATAAAACAGATCTTAGCATATCTTTCATACAGCTTATTAAATCCATATAAAACAGGCTTTTAATTGAAGCATCATGGGATATTATACTTTCTTGGGCATTTGAACTTTAAGATTTTACCTTAAGACTACAGCCTTTATCAGGTAAACTTATATGCCTGCCAACATCTTTCTTTTGCATTGGCAGAGCGTGCCTTGCAGGGCACAATGCTGGCTGGCAGACTAGATGCTCAGTCTCGAATCCTTTGCCAATACAGCCTCCTCACTAAACTTTAACGTGATGGTGAAACACCTTTATAATAAGGGATTTGTATCACTCGCAGCAAACAAAAGTAACAAAGCACTTGAATTTTAGCATTACCCTAAATGCTTGAGCAGGTATCTAAGGGAAGGGGTTACGCAGAGGACTCCTTGAGGCATCTGAAGACACTCTCCACTCTCTGTATTTAAGGACTTAAATACAAAAAAACTCTGTCAAATAACCAAATAATATCTTCAAGATCTGAATCTCTCTTCAAGTATGACAATATAATATCATCATAATGATACCGGATTTTAGGACCTCAAAATTCAAGCTGTTTTACTGCGTCTGGACTTGACTGATGCCTATACTTGCACACCACCTGGCTTAACGAAAACAAACTTGACCGGTTGCTTTTCAAGTACTTTTTTGTATCTGAAGATAAATCTTATTGCTCTATACCCTCTTCCTCTCTGTGTAGGTATCTTCTCTACTTTCACTATAGGTTTTCCTTTTTATAACTCTAGCCACTTCTCTCTTTTTTTTTTTTTCTCTCTCTACACTATCAATAGCCGATTTAATGACTGCATGCTCTAGTATGCTAATAATTACAGAATGCCCATATTATCTAGGCAGGAGAAAAAGATGTTTCATTTTAATTCGCTATTTAGAATAGACAACTACATGAGGCTACTAAAAGGAGTGCATAAGACTAAATACAACCCGAGCAAAAACATTTACACTACACCCATTTGCATAAACACAGCCAACCTGCTGGCAGCATCAGACAGCAGATTTCATTTTATCCCTTCCTGTCTCTAAATGAACATGTAACAAACCAGTAAATAGCATTCAGCTATCCTTTCGTAGCATTTCAAACCCCCTGCTTTAAAAAGACAAAAAAAAAAAAAAAAAAAAAAAAAAAAAGAAAAGAATGAAAGTGGTTCCAGGTGGAGTGTGATTTATAGATAATGTTCCCTTATTTATCTTAACAAGACAGACGGGAAGGTATCACCAGTTAGAAAACACCAATTTAACCTGTCTTGCATCTCTGAAATAATAAATATAGACAGTTTAGATTTTCTGCTGCTCCGATTACAATTTTATTTAGACTTTTTATTGTTTGAATAATGTTGTTCAGCTCAGAATTTGAGCTAAATTAGAAATGACTAGTAAAAAGTATAGTATTAAAAGTATGAATATTAAAGATGGTCTGCTGCAATATTTCCAGAGTTCTGTAGAGCTCACATCTAATGTTAACAAAAGTTTCCTTGAGGGGAAGATTTGTGTTTTGTTAACAGAATAGTTGAAGTTTAAATAGGTAAATAAGAGTAAATGTTTAAATGAATCTAAATAAATTCTTGTAGCCCTCACTCCAACTTACTGCTTTAAGAAGTTACTAATACATACAAATAAAACATTTGAGAAAGTGAATGCCTGAATAAAACTTACATTTTCATTTAGAGTAAAATATTACATGTCAGATGTATTGTAAATTATGATATCAAATTAGTCAAGCTCAGTATCCAGTAGCTTGATATTACTGTATTTAACTAATTTAATGCCAGTGTAGGCATCTCCACACAACAAGGCAATTGCTTTTTCTGGCTACCAGTTCTTAGTTCATATATCTGGTAGAAAAACTAAGACTGCATTTTATTTTTCCTCCTTTTCTTTCCTAGAAATGCAATGGGAAAAAAATCACTGAGCCAGACTTGACTGATCATTCTAAAAGCTGAAAGAACAGCATACACAAAAAGAAGAAGGAAAAAAAACAGGAGAAGCATTTGTGAAATTTCTGCAACAAAAATTTAAAAATACTGATAAATTTAGGTATCTGTATCATTATTATTTGTTGTTTATCTAATTAACTGAAAGAAAAATCAGTGAAGAATTCTACTTTTGGTAATTATTCATTTTGCAGTAGTCAGAGATGAAATACCATTTCCTCAAATTACCATATGCGGTTCAGTGACTTGGTTTCTTCCAGATCGTCAAATAAGTGTCTCAGATTTTAAACATTATAAATGATAGCCTGTTCCAGAATAAAATCTTAGAATGCAAACCCATTAGATACATCCATGAATAAGTCATCCACCTTCCATGCTTTCTTAAGATGTATTTTTCAAAGCCTTGACCAAAGAATCCATACAATAAGTTCTTACCCTTTTTCAACACTCGCATGGACTGCAGACACGATGCCTTCTAGGACTCCAAGTGGATCTTTCACTGAGGTAGAAGAATTGCCATCTCCACTATTAATGAGAGACAGAATTCAGTAATGAATGATCCTTCATTAGAAGGTCCCTCCTACCCACAAGCCATCTTGCAGGGCCACTGCTGGTTTAAACAAATCTGATCTCATGTCAAGAGTTCCACCCACTGCGCTAGCACCTTCTTTTCCCCTTCTGGGATTAATTTTCCATTGGCTCGGCCAGGTTCAGTTTAGCAGAACAACAAAAGGGGAAAGGAGGGGGACACCAGGTCATGAAGAGCTTGGGGGAAAGGGGAGACAAGTGGCATCCGCTGTGCATGTGTAGAAGAACACGGATGCTGCCCAGCTGACGTTCTAGGTGCACATTAACATTCCTTTGCAGGTCAAAGAAGTAGTAAACACAGGGGAAGAAACAACTCTGGCAGAATAAAAGCTTCCCCACTAACGCAACAAAAGTTTTCTGCTACAGTTCTCAGAAAAACAAGACAGAGATGCAATCATGTTCTGGAGGAAGGGATTCCCTCCCCACGCTCCAATACCGTGTGCAGCATCTCTTTGTGGAAACCCTTTTAGTGGCAAGGATGCCTGCAGCAAACTAGAAAACCAACAGACAGGTGTATCTCAGGGCATAACCAATATACCTCTTAATGTTGCACTAAGAGCACAGTGAAAGACAAATAGTCCCAAAGGCATCACGGAGCAGATGAGAATGTGTACAAATAACTACAATATTTCACAAATCCTCTGTTAAAAGGTAGGAGTTAAAAAAATAAAAGAATTTCATCATTCACTACTTAAGATAATTATTTATTTTACCTTAAAAATGACTATATGAGTAGTCTAAATGACCTTTTCATACAGACCTACATTTCTACAACCTTTAATTCCTCCTGCATGGAAAACTTAGAGTGTGCCTAGCAGGTCAGTCTGAATCACTGGATTTAAAATCAACACATGATTCCATTCAGGATTGAATCAAGATTATTTGTTGCAATGTGTTTTACATTACTGTCTTTGTTTTAGGTTACTATAGTCTGCTCATAAGCAGGAAACTATCATCCCATCATTCTGTACTTCTGGTTTGTGCATTACTCAAAAATATACCCATGCACACATATAGTTATCATAGAAATGGCATTGTTAATCCCATCAACTGACAGCTAATAAAAAAAGGAAGGACCTGAATAATTTAGTTAGGTCAAACATCTCTGTCTCAGAAAAATGTTCATTTTGCATAGGAAATCAAATGCTATATGATAGCAATGTTCTGTAATAACAGGGAAAATTTCCTGTTCTGCCTATATCTCAAGTAATGAAAGGGAAAATCTTCCTCAACAAAAATAATATTAAAAAATTATATTTAAAGAAAAATGATTTCAGATTCATTAAGAAATATAAAAAATTCAAGAATAAAACATTGGTTTATGGGCCAATTTTATTTTTCCTGCTTATTGGGCTTTTTTCTTTTTTTTTCCCCAAATAAGTTTCTCATAAAAAGTCATCA
The DNA here is from genome assembly GCA_013398735.1 of Nothocercus julius. Taxonomy (NCBI): domain Eukaryota; kingdom Metazoa; phylum Chordata; class Aves; order Tinamiformes; family Tinamidae; genus Nothocercus; species Nothocercus julius. The sequence continues at coordinate 2,734,787 of VZSV01000108.1, read as the reverse complement.
ATTAAAGACATTAATACTGTATTGTGTAAGAGAACTAGAAGAATAACTAGAGGATGGTGTCTGAAATGGAAAGCAGTAAGGCTGTAGTAAGGGCATACGACATGGGGACATGGATGACAGAAAGGGAGAATCTGCTAGCAATACTCACTCCAAATTATCTTTATTGTGCATAAAGACATTCCAATATCAAAGAAAATGATCAAGAAACCTTGCATTTTGGGTTTCTTCAGGTTTGGACAAGGATTCTGAGTAATGCTAAGACTCGCTTTTGAAAGTGCTTAGTATATTTAATTAGAAATTAAAGCTCCTATAGCAATGAGGCCTTGGGCATCTCAAAAACAACTCATCTCAAAAAACCATACATCCAAGGGTTGATGGTAATTCCTGAAAAATGGAAAGGACTTCATTTTCAGGTAATCCATGTACGAAGCCACCTCTAGACTACAGTGAATTTTTTAAACTTTTACAGGAAGCTTTGTCTTTCACATGGGAGGTGCTACAGACATGCAAGTATTATTCTACCAACAAGGCAAGGGGGAGGAGAAAAAAAAAAAAAAGAAAAAAGAAAAAAAAGAGTACAACAAAAAAAGTGATTCTAAAGGGTAAACCAGTTATGAAGAACAAGAATATATTTTAATATAAACTAGAAATGAAATCTATTAATTGAAATGAAATAATGCTCTTTCCTGAAACTAATGTACAGTTGAAAGCTATCTTTTTAAAAAAAAAAAAAAAAAAAACCTTGAAATTGCCTACACTGCCTAAGAATGGTTAGAAAACCTAAAAAGAAATTACAGTTCAGGTGTCAAATTCTCTTGTGTCAGGTTACCATAAAGACTGTTGCCTTATTCTTTTTTTAATTATTAATGATGAAAAATAAACAGCTACTAACAGAAACAAATTAATGAAGAATTCTTTCACACATATTACATGCTGTTCAATGCACGTTAAAAACAGCAGAACAGGATTCAGTGCTCACCTCTAAAGTCCTAGGCATGAACATGGCATAATTATACTGATAAAGGATTATTTTGATCTCAGTTCGGCTTCAGAAAAAGTGGTGCATATTTAATCAAGATGTTCCTCAAATACAATAAGCTACAAAGAACGCTTGAAGGGAGAATAAATTAAATGTATCCAAGTCTTTTAACCTATGTTATTCATTGAAAACACTTGATATCCTCTTATTTCTCCAGCTTTATTTTCCTCTTTGCTTGCATTTCCTCTGAATACCTGGAAATATAAAAATCTTACCATGCTTGTACTATCACACCACGCTGGGGAAAGTGTCATATGGTCAATCAGTGAAAACACTGAAGTTTTGATTTTCTTTAAAAGTTAGCTACCTGAAAACCTAGCGCAACTGTATTTACCTCATTCTCTAAATAGAGGCCATTAAAGAGAAATTCACATTAAAAGGAATTCAGATTTTCGGCAAACCTTTCTTGCCCACTGCCAGAAACAATACATTCACCTGTATATATATACATGAGATGAGAAATGTAGGAGCTGTAAACAAAGACTGTAGTACCTTGAACAGATAAAAACTGTCTTTTCTGACTACCTTGCCTTCTGCATAGGAAACCTTCATGCATGACCTAAATTCTTTTTTATCATCCATGAATGTTCCTAAAGTAATCTCACACCTTGTGGAAAATGTCCAGTAAAATCATGTAAGTGAACTTAGGAGAAAATGAAACTTGTGTAACTCTAATCAGGCTATTTATGTTAACAAACATCTTTTATTTTTCAAAAGTTCCAATGTTCTAGTGAAGAGAGAACTGAATTGTACTGATAGCAGCTTACACTGAAAGAAACTACCAAATATCATTTTTGTAGGAGGAAAGCAGATAGCTCTCTGCTTGAGAGAGGCCCTACACAGCAGTGCACGGGCTTCCACTTGGGATTTTGTGCACCAGAACAAGTGTGGCAAGGAAGATAAAAGCAGTTAACACAGGTGGACAACACTGCTCTTGAATAGGGAAACCTACAGATGGGCAAATAACTGCATTTTCCATTCAGTGCTGTTTCTGAGAAGGTCTGAGAGTTTTTAAGCCTGTGAAACTGTGCTATTGGAAATAAGAAGGCAAAAAGAAATCTTCTTTGAGGTTATAATCAGGGGTTATGATCATGAAACTGAAACAAGGGATGCACATTTTTAATCACTGTGGTGCTAGGATCCGTGCTTACCTTTCAGAGAAATCACTGAGACTAACCTAAGTCTTCACATTCATACAGGCCTGTTTCATTTGGGGTTACAATATCTTCACTAAATCCCCTATCAACATACCCATTGAAAAACCAACTACTTTATAAATGCTAATTTTCATTAAAAGAAGAAAAAAGCTTTCCAAGATGATGTATTCAAAACTATTGTGTAAATAACCACATTGCATAATATATCCAAACCCCAACAAATAAATCGTAGGAGTTTTCCTTTGAAGTGTTACCTTCATTGAGTAGTAGTTTAGTATTCTGGGCACATAGGCAGGATATTTTATCATATTTTTTTCCACGAATGCAGAAATAGAAGTGTTACACAGAATGCCTTGGTTTGTATGTTTTGATTTCTGCTGTGCCCTAGATTGAATGCTAACATCTTAGTGCAGCACATACACACATCCAATTTCATTTATACTGATGATATCAATGCCAGCAGGCTTAAGTGATGCCAAGTAACAACAATTTTTTTCAGACACTTTTTTTTGTGTGTGTGTGAAAAGTAAAGTTACTTTATCATATGAACCCTTTACTGAATTTTACAGTAGGAAGAATATCTAGTATTTTCTATTCTATTTTATGCTAGATTCATGTTCTTTACTCTTGTTTTATTACACACTATTCTGTTAGACATTCTTTCAATAGCACAAGTGAATATTATCAACCCCATGACTTGCCTCATCCTCTTCCAGACAGGGAAGTAAATGAGCATATTGTTTTACATTAACTTGTGTTGCTACATAACAAGTTTTTACATATTTATAAGGAAAAACATCGGTCAGAGGAATGCACATCACATAACAAATGAAAAGTGGTAAATTTCTCAGTAAATCAGAAGCTTCTAACTAATTCTGCTTTTGTCCCTCCCAATACATCCACTGGAAGGATATGTTTACCCTTCTTTCAGTGCTGCACAGGAGTTATTGATAATGGTCTGCCTGATAAGAAGCAGGTGCAAAGGAGAAGTTTGGTAGGTCTGACAGGTCATAATATGGTTAATGAGACTCACTGTGGTTGAATTAACTGGATTGTGTAAGCTTCATATCCACCTATATTGCACTGTTGCATTCCAGCTGTGAACAGCACAATGATAATGATCACTTAAAGCCAAATTATTGTTTTCCAGATGGACAAACTCAGTCAAAAAGACCATGTCACACTTGCTCCTATGGAAAAGCTCTACTATTACTGAGATTCCATGAACACTCTCAAACTGAGTTGATGGGAATAATCAGTTTGCAAAGAAGGTTGCGAATATTCTGAAATGTCTTCTTCTCTTCACTCTGTTGAGATATACCCAGAAATGCTGAAGCACAGTTACACATGTGGACAACGTCATTCTACAATTATTTCTGTATTTCTGGTTTGTGCATTCACATCATCATACTAACAGCAGCGTGCAGAAGAACCAGAGAAATACTCAAGAGTTCTATGTTTCTAAACTGGTCTTAAAAATGAGACAGGATCTAATAGCCACGTAGCAATGGAACAATTGTACTTGTTGCTCTTTTCTGAAGTACTTCTCTTCTGAAAGGATAAGCTTGGAATTAAGAGAAATATTTGTTCACTTCTCAATCATATCAAACAGTCCATCTCTATCCTCTGCCTTTTCCCCCTTCCAAAAAGAAAGAAACAAAAAACTCAAAACACTTCTACTCATCACAAACCGATGGTGCCTTGTTTGGGATATTCAGTGTATCATAGCCCAGGAAAAGGCAACAGGTAACAGTGCAACAACAAATCCAAAGGAGTTGCCTCAGGTTAAAAAGAAATCTCTGCTGAATTAATTTCAGTTGAATTAATTTCAACTGACAGCAGAAGAGAAAAGCAAAAGTGAACATTTTTATGCTGTTCTGAAGGAGAAAGAACACCACAGACAACAGGATTCTTAACAGCTCATTGATGAACTGTCAACAATGATGGCAAAAAGACCTTGGAGCCTTCCTCCTGGGAACAAAAATACTAACAGGGATGAAAATCTTAGAGCTTCATTTTCTGCCTGTCCTAGACACATCACAGCACAGTTTTAGTGCAACCATAGCAATCTCATTGCCTGGACACGCTCTCTAGCCAAGTTGTTATAACGGGGAGCATCGCAACTCGGCCACTCTCTTGTTCAACCACACTGAGGACATCACAACTCGGCCACTCTCTTGTTCAACCACATCGAGGAAGGGATCAGAGCACGGCTAATTCCGTGGCAGCAAGGAGGACAATTTATCCAACTACAAATATTCAAGAACTTCTCGAAATCCTAAGTTTGTTAAGGAAAAGCAACAACTTCACAGATTCCTTCAATCTCAACACATCCCTATCAACATATACGAGCCTCAAGAAGGATGATTTGAACTCCCAAACCACCACCCCTACCATTTCAATACCCTCGTGAATATTTTCAGTTTCTTCACTGTGTTATATAAAGGGCAAAAAAAACCAAAGGGTGGACGTGAAAGGACATGCTAAAATTTCATACCTATGTGCCAAAGGAATCTTGCAATCACTGCTAAAAAACACTGTAAAAAACACTGCACAGCTAAAAAAAAAAAAAAGCTGTAAAATCACTTATCAAACCTAAAGGAGAGTTATTCTGGCTGGCAGGCTGGACTACAACTGATCATTTCACACAATGAAGGAAGAGACACTTATCTCACAGAAAGGCTTGGCAAACAGTACGCTTGTTTTCTCTCAGCTGTGCCCATAAATCTATTTATCGTGCCCATAAATCTATTTATCTATCTATTTTTAACGGGTCTATATTCCCAGGTGTTGTTATATTCTCCGAAACACCAGACACACTAAAACACTTTCATCATCAAACTTAGGAATTTATATTTTAACACTTGGCAGATGCAGTCTAAAACCACAGTAATCATGGTGAGTTTCTTCAGCAGTGTCAGCTTGCACTGAATAGTTATGTTGGCTTCTTTGATTATAGGCAGCATGTGTATTCCTTACTTTTACTCCAGAAGGGACATGGCTTAGATTCACATCTGCCAAGTGTTAAAATATAAATTCCTAAGCAATCCTAAAAGGAATACAATCAATTCAATTCAAAGATCATTGTACTGGAGTTAACATAATTGACCTGACAGAGTCTAAGCTCAGCTCTTTTAAACTGTCAATGCGATTTTAAGATGCTCAGCATTAGCTGTAGCTCATACTGCTTTGCATCGCCCACGTCTTGCCAAGGTCTCAATAGAATTATTCAGGGATAAGTAAGTATAAACTGCCTGAATCGGGTTATTTTGAATTCTTTTCTCCTAGCCTATTTCTCTCTAATTTTAACTATAACAGATGACTCAGTTCACTAGGGCTGTGTAAATAGGCTGGTTATTTGGTCTTTATAATGCCAAAGTAAAGACAACTGCTGAGGTTTTGGACTATGAATCCTGAAAAAGGATGAAAACGAGCTCTGAGTCTTGGACAGTGTGTGTGAATGCTCCTAGTATGATGGTGTATGATGAAACCAGTAGGAAACAGTGATGCAGAGTTCAACAAAACAGACTCCATCACATTAATCTGTTTCTCTCCAACAAGTCAGC
>VZSV01000108.1:2698089-2728415 GCA_013398735.1 Nothocercus julius | reverse complement strand
AAAGTACCACCCACCACAAACCCAAAGAAAGGTTCTTGGACCTAATTATGGCATACTTACCTTAATGCACATAAAATTTCTTTAATAGCACATTGGACAATATCCTTGGGAGAAAGACCTAGATCCCCAACAGCCACTTGTAACAACTGTTGTATCATCTCCAGAGGCTGACCATCTATGCACATAGCTACTGCCTGCTCATGGATTTTTTCTTTCTCCGACCTTGACAAATCATACAAATAGCCATACTTCTGTAGTGTGTCCTGTGGAGAGGCAGGTTTGGAATACAAGTCAGTACACCCTTCATTTAGATCTAAACATTGTTCAGTGTCTTTAATCCTCCTATACCACTTAACATGTTACCATGAAACTGGGAAAGACTGATCAAAGCGAACTTTCAAAATCCAGGTCAACAAAATAAAGCTATAAAACATCAATAAAATATGATAAAAGCTTGATTTCTTATGGTAACTACTTATGGCAGCATTCAAAACAAGCACGTGATTAGTGATCAGGCTTTTGTAACGACGTATAATATTCTTAAGCAAATGTAAGGATTTTTCTGCACCAGCCTTCTCTTTTCTTAAGTGTGCTTTATAATCCGAAAGTTAGTCATACAAATGCCACTCTATGTCAAGCAAAGCTGTATTTGAGGGAGCTTTGCAGAATATCTTGTTAAATTGTGCAAAATTGGAGGCTTTAATAACATCTATGTAATATTTTAATCCACTTAATATTATTTTAATTCCTCAAAACTGTTAACTTGGTCCTACTTTTTAAAAACAAAAGGACAAAATAATACTTCCTTGAAGAAATTATACCTTCATTCAAAACCAGTAGCTATTCAATGAATTAATTTCTATTCCTCTGTGATTGTTCAAGGTAACATCAAAACAGTTCAGTAAAACTTGCCAGTAAATTACTCACAGATTTATTTACTTTTCTTTTGTATGTTTATTTTTATTGTATATCATTATGGACTCTAAAAACCTCTGTGCATTCTAGACAAAAGCTTTCAGCTAAGCTTTTCTTGGAGCAATCTGTCCAATGACAGTAAAAATAATGGATCTTTTCAGACAAAATTTTCAGAAGTAACAACAAAAGATTTTGAGTATGTTAATAACAGTGAGAGCTTCATGAATTTCTTCAAATTTCAATCTCTAATGAAACCAGGAGAAACTTGGAACTGAAGTTTCCAAGGGAAAGGCACACCCAGGATACTGTTGCAAAATACTAAAATACATGAGTGTAATTTATCATTACCTGTTCACTGTTTTTCAAATAAGCGATAAAACTATGACTGAGTGTTTGCAGATGAGCAAGAGATTGCTGCAGGTGATTCTGACTTTCTTCATAGGCAAGAGATACATTTTCAGCACCTTCCACATCATTTTCAGGAGTTTTTTTCCTTGATTTTTCTGAAAGATGTTGGATTGATTTAAGAGCCTTCTCAGTCACTTCTATCCTGGCTTCAACTGGCAGCTGGAAAAGATGACAGAATATTTAATCATTATCATCATTTGTATAGCCACAGATGTATTATTGAAGTGCCTAAAGCTTACATGGCTCCACAGTACAGCATAAAGTGAAGTCAAATGAGAGAAATCTTAAAAACCATCAGTTTCCAAACATATTTTTGCCCTTTGCTCTTTATCTTTTACTGATGTTAATTTTGGCTCATCACAAAAACCTATAAAATCTATTTTCCATAATAATTTTCACTGCTTGTCCGGACTGCACTCTTGTAATCTCTGCTTTTTAATTCTTCATTGAGAGGTCCAGAGATAATTCTGAGAGATGGACTGGAAGTCCCCAAATGTGAAAATTAATTTAAGGTTCATCTTACTAGGTTTGAGTCACTGTTTACATTTGATCCGTAAGACTATAATCATAGTAAAATCAAACAAATAAAACCCAAACAAATGAAAAGAGGTTTACAACTACACAACTTTCATGTACTTTTCTTGGGACACGTGTACCTTCACTTGTACATTTGCACAAATTACTCCTACTTTCCATGTGGGATGCCAAGACCGGCAACCTACACATAACGCTATCACTGCCATGAAGACTTGGCAGCTTAATTTAAACTTTTGTTTAATCTTCAAACAGAAGCATATTATTGCAGTTACTCATCATTTTATAAAGCTGCTGGCCACAAAATAGTACTTATAGCAGATATACAAATTCCTTTCAACCTACCCTATTTAAAGCACAAATTAAAAAAAAAACCTCTAACAAATGATGTTGATATTCAAAATTGGAAGTATCCACCCATTAGACGGAAATAAGAAACTCTGCTTTTGCACTCAGCTTATCACAGAGTCTGGATTTCCAAATGCAGAATTCTACGTCATCTAAATGAAGTTTCCTCTTAACCCTCCAACTAGCACGAAGGGTCACTTTTGTGGATGGAAACCAGTACTTCCAAATGGCATTAGAAAATAATTAGAGATCTCCAAGCTTCTAAAATGCAAGAGCACTAAAGAAAAGCAATTTAGAGTGTTTGGAAAGGGATATAGGTGGACGCGCTCTTTATACAGACAGTATTTGTAGCAAGCTGCTATGCTGTTAAGTCAGGAAAGATATTACTTCAACTAGCAGTCTAAAACAAAGTCCGATGACTTTAAAAATTCATGTATGATTTGTTAATTTAAAAATTTACATTACAATTACAATATACTGACAATTACCAGAGAAAGAGGAAAATCAGAACTACAATAGCATCCTTTATATGAAAGTCAAATTGATATTTACATCATGAATCAGACTACCTATCTATAATGTACAGAAACTTGCTAAAAAAGTTAATACAAAGTTTTAAAGCATTTACAGCATTTCTTTTTTCCTGAAAAGATGGTACATGAATGAAAATGATTACTCCATTTTTTAACATTGTTGCTCTGAACCACAGTAATGACCTATTGGATCACTGTCATTGACACTGTCAATGGAGAAAACAAATGGAAAGAGGAGAGTGGGAATTATTGCAAGAACTATGAAATGTTCACCATTTACAGAGTAAATTGGAAGAACATTTTACTATTCAAATCCAAAATTAAGTACCATTCTCACCACAAGCAATTAAATAGGATTTTGCTACTTGAGAAGATGATCTCAGCATCAGATTTTTACTAAGCAGGGAAAAGGCACAATCTTGACATTACAAGAAATTATGATGACCACAGATGGATTTTAATAACTTAAAAAAAAGGCAGCCACATATTTTACTTCTTTCTCATTCTAGTGTACATTCTTATGTTCAAAAAGCAATTTGAAGGGATGGAAAAAGCAAGTAATAGAAATATCCTAGAGAAATGTGTGAACATGCTGCATTTTTAGAAGCCACAGTGTCATAAATGTATACAAACTAAAGCATTAAAACAATACAGATCCTTTCCAACACTACTTTTATTTTTGTGTTCATATTTATGTAGTGACGAAATACAACTCTACCAACATAACATCTTCTTCATTTCATTCCAAAACAAGACCATGAATGTCTATCTTCCATATTTCCAGTCAGCTTCAACAATGAAATCTGGCATTATACTCAGTAATAACGAATAGCTTTAGGGGCTAGTTCAATCTTTGTTTGCCTGTGTAGGAGTGAAGTCGTCTTTTTAAGAAGAATTTTACAGTTTAAAGAGACTTTTAAATCTGCACGTGCAATTAAATTTCTTCAGAAGATGTAAGCATTAATAAAGCATTGTACGAGCAACATTCACTTGAAAATGAAGACCCTGACATCACCATACTTATTGCCACTGATTAATATTCAACTTGTAGATGGAAGAAACAGGTCCCTTTTTTCTGCAACAGGAACCAAGGATGCCAACAACATTGGTCACGTTCCCCTATCAGCAACCAAACCCCAGCTTTGTATTTTCCACCATGCAAATGTTTCATAGGCACAAGCTAACCAGACATAGTGGAATGAAAATCAAACTGATATGGAATAATAAAACAAGTTTCCCTATTCCTATACTAATATTATTTCATTATTTTGCCTTCATATGGAAATTTGTGTAAAAGTTCTAAACTACATACAGAATCAGCTAAAGGAAAAGCATTAGCAAAACTTCCTATAAGGAATTCTTGAAGCAATTTTTTTTATGAAAATAACATACTATTGGTAAGGTAAGATAATGCCCCAAAGTGTACTGGTCTCAGAAAAAGAGGTGCTTTCCATACCCATGGAGAACAGAACGTTATACAAGACAAACTGAATGAACTTAAGCACCCAAGTGATAAAACAGAGTAATTCAAAAGTCAGTATTTGAATCTGGTTGTGCTTTATAAGAACGTCATTTGCAAATTCTTGTACATGTTCAGGCAATGTCATGCACTGTCCTTATACTTGGCGTTTTAGATGGTGTCAAGAAGTAAATGTGTCAGACAAAAAAAGCTAAAAATTACCTGGAGCTCCTTTTAAATAGCTCCTTTTAAGCAGCTTTTTACACAATTATTAAAAGGGTACTAAAGCTGAAAGAGAAAGACACGAGTTCATATCAGAATCATAACAGGATCTCTCCTAACACACTCATTTGATGCATGGTCAAAATGTTCACACTGTATCCCAATTGAAGCAAGAAGAAAATGGTCAAAAAATGTGTTATTGCCGCAGAAGCAATAGAAGTCAATATTCCAATTAAAAACATTAAGCTGAATGCAGAATTCTTCCTTTGTATCAAAACTTGGAAGCAAAGGGATGCATATGTAAATTTAACATACATTTAACATCAGCTATAGTTTGAATGGATGAAGCCAAGGCTAGAAAAGGCTCTGAAGAATAGACTGTAATTTTTAAAAGAACATTCCTTCCTCCACAGAATACCTACCCGATTATACGCACTGCTTTTTAGTCTACCCTTGCAGCTGTAGTCTTTTTGTACTAACTAACATTGTGCCTATTCTTATTTGTAATGTGTCCTACATAATGAAAATGCAGTGAAATAAAGGGTAATTATTTTAAATTTGTTGTTTTTGTTTGTTTTAAATAACTGTACCATTTCTCTTGCCTTTTTTCTTTTTCTCTCTCCCCCCCCCCCTTCTCTTTTAGATAAAATTTATCAATAAAGATTACAGCAACGGCCTATGAGGTCTGATGGAACAGATGGATTTTTGAAGACATAACAAGCAACTTAGCATTACCAACAAAGCAAGGCTATCAATAAAAGTGTAAGAAAAAAACAAATTGCCTCAAACATTCCATGCAGGTCACAAAGGAGAACAAACACAAAACCATCACAAAGATCAAAAATGTTGATACAATCACTACTATAATTAGAGCTTTATGAAGTAAGCTGCACTTAAAGTAAATACAGCTGCCAGAATAAACCATGATGGGCTCAAAAATACATGCATAAATATTAGCAATTGCTCTACTAAATGATTAGAATATCCCAAATGGGAAAAATCTGTATTTTTCATATAATCAAGAAACCTATGCTTTCCACTCAGCAGGGATATCATTTATTTCGGCAGAAAAAATGTGAAAAACAATTCAGAATTAAGAGCACTTCTGAGGAGATATACCACAACAAGAACCTGCTATTTACTTTTAAGTAAGCTGTGATGTTCAAAGGCTCGATGCAGTTTTTCAATGTGTGAGGGGAAGAAAGAACTTACTACCTGTTTTTTTTAATACAGACACAAGCAGAACACTGGAGAAAGCAGCGACCCATGCAAAGAAAGATAGATGCTATAGATGCTAATAACCAAATGCAAAAAGAAAGAGTTGTGAAAATAACGACAGACCTGGAACGGAAGAGGAGGGAAGGGAAAAAAAAAAAAAGCATAAAAGGATCTCAGAAACAGAAAGAAACTTAAAAAGGTGAGCCCATTCAGTTTATCAAAATGAAGTGGTTTCTGCTAATTCTTTTTTTTTTTTTTTTTTCTTTTTTTTTTTTTAAATCAAACTTTGATAACTACCTCTTCGGCACAGCAGACAAAAGGCCCAGCAGCTGTAATTTCCAACTAAACTCACATTAGCAAAAAGGTGTTTTAAAAATTAAACAGGCAAAAATTAGCCACTGACTACACTGGACTAACAAGTCACTCAACTGCCCAGAATTAGAGTATTTCCTCTGAGATATACTCAAAAAGTAATAAGTTTTAAGAAGCAGCCTGACAAATCTGCTCTCCCTCAAGTTAATTATCCTCCAATTTTTGCTGCTACTGCTTTCCTCTCGGATGCTGATTTACCAACAGTGCAGAAGGAGTAAAGATGAAATAGCAGCTACAGCATCTTCATACAATGCAGAAATACAGCCTATTTCTATATATGACTGTAAGAAATATTCTGTAATAAATCAGACCTACAGATGACCCTCACTTCTTTCCCCATCTAGAGATTTATTCAATCTATGCTTCATAACATAATTGTGACATTAGACATAAATGGGAGTTCAAAATATTAAAATATGAGATATTAGTAATAATAAAATGAGGGGAAAGGGGTAGTGAAGAGGGCCCATTCTGACAGAGCCCTTTTCTACCTAGTCTGCTTCCCCATTACCCATCCTTACTTGAGACTTCTCTTGATTTGTTTTTTTTACCTGCTCTGACCAAAAAGAGCTTCATGGTAATCACCATGCAGTCCTCTATTTATAGTGAATATCAATATGAAATTATGGACGAGTATATCTGTTATAGGAATGTGAAACTGATATTGCCCACCTTTGCCCATAAAACTATGATGGGAAGAAAGTGATGAAATAGAGAGCTAGAGATAAAAGAGTAGGTGCAGGAGGTCATCAGGACTAGCACTGATTGAAAACAGTAACATTTTGTAGATCAAAACTACAGGAAAGAGACCTCTCAGAAATAGGAGTCTTCACAAAGTATAACGATATGTTTTCATTTTATACTTTCATTCTAGTTATTCATTGGATTCTAAGGCCAAAGAAGCTGGCTAAATAGCTGCTTCATTCCCAAACCCAGTGCAGAATATACATTAAATCAACTGACTGGACTCAACTACTTCAAACTCTTTGAGACTTTGCTTTACTGCTCTGGGTTTTGGCTAAAAAGCTGGCAGATTTCTGCTGCAAAGATCTCCCTGGACACTAGCACAACACCATTGCCACAGTAGCTCCTTCCCCTTGCTCCTAATTGTTAGAGATTAGAGAAGCAGTACTAGCATCCTAAACAGCAATAAATCAAACAAACTTCACAACAAGTATGCAGTGGACACTACCCATCCTTTCCATCCAGCAAGTCATCAGGAGTAAATGCTGACTTGAAATGTCCAGGGTACTGTTATCTAATGAAAATGGCAAAACTATACTTGCCCCTCTCCCCCCTTTTTTTGGTAACTCCCCTCTGCTAATGTACCAATGCACAACCACTTGCTTAACTGCATGATGTTTTAGCCACATAATATTAACACCTAAATGCCCTCACGTGAAGCTTGAGTGACTATAACCACAGGGTGGATAGTGGGAGAGAATGGCTCGAGAAAGGGGAAATTAGAGAAAACCTAGGGCCTAACTGCAGCTATGGCATTACAGAGGCTTGCTTGAGGCGAGAGACAGTTACCACTTCCAGGATGGTCGGTATGTGCGGAATCTACTTCTCCACGATTCCCTTGGCCGCACAATCTGCCCTCCTACCACACACTAATAAGAGTAAACGAAGAGTGGAGCAGAACGGAGACACCATGGCCAAACTTTGTTGGCTTCCCTGCAGAGGGGATAATCTGACGGTGCCGCGCAGAGGACGAGTGAGCGGAGGGTGGAGTGGAGTGAAGACAACGCAGCCAAACTCTGTGGTACTCCCTGCAGAGACAGCAACCTGGTGGTACCACACAGCTGATAAGCCACATAGTATGACAAGATGTCTGGTGCTGGGCCAACTATGAGGGCAGTTCAGCCCCTTCCGATAGGCTTTGCTCAAGCGTTTCTTCATTCTAATCCCATTATAATACCAATATACAACCCCATCCCAAAAGTTACCCACTTCCATGGAATGGCTTCTCCTCACCGAGCATGCTCTCTGGATTTTTGATAAACTCGGGAGACTTCTTAAACCAATCAATAACGAAAGTAAGTATGACTAATCACTCAAGCTCCACCTAAATGTAAAAGAAAATATATAAAAGGTGTACTAAGGAGGGATATAGCAGGAAGAAGAAAGTGGCAAAGGAGGAAGAGAAACTAAGAGGAAAGAAGAAAGAGAAGACTCCATCATAACTTCTGGATTGGTCGACAGGCTGAACCCCTTTCCTCCCCTTGGGTCAGGACACTGCCTGAGGAGACTTCTCAAGAGTGAGAGGCCTCTCCCATCTTCTGGGCAAGTGATCATTGTGCATTTGTACACAAGGCACTAGCTAAGAACCCCACCAACACTGTAGTAGAGGATTTCCTGTACTGACATCTGAAACCTGCTTTATAAAAATGTTGCATTTGAATAAACTGTGCTATTCATGAACTCGACTACTTGTTTTGAAGGCAATCGGACCTACAGACGACAGACTATGAACAGGGTACTGCCAGAGTCAGGTCTATAGTTACCACAGTATTTGGTATCCGTATTAAAAGAAGAGTCCAGCCACCCTCAGTCCCTCTAACCTTTGAGCATCAGCTGGAACACAAAGGGATTCACCTCTTAGCAAATTTCCCCTCCCTGCCCACCATCAAACCACAACAGGTTCATAAACAGGAAGAGTTTCAAGTGGCCATTCCCTCTGGCCATACCTGACGCCAGTATTTCTTTCCCGTTTGAGCACATTCATCCCCTGGCTGCTTCAGTCCAGGATCAGGTTATCAACTAAGACCTCAGCCTAAGAATCTTTCCAGATAGGCACAGAAATTGTCAGTAGGCTTATACGATCTGACAGATCAGTACATGAACTCTTCTCTGTGGAACGTCCTATTTAGAATGCCAAAGTCTGGTGATAAACAGATCACTGCAATTTTTAGGATCAGCAAAAATAAAATAACTAAGTAAATAATAGTTTATTCTCTGCTGACCGAGAAAATAGATTTCAAGGTTCCATAAAAATCTCTCATTCACAGAGCTAACTCCTCTAACTTACTATTAAAAATGAATAAAATTCTCTTCTACAATAAATGTCACAGAAAGAAGTGGTAGACAGAGGAAGGTAGGTTGCAGACTAATACATTCATAAATTTAATCATTCTCTTCCTTCTCCCCAAAATCCATAACATGGAAAAAATGCAGATAATTTCTCTTTGGCATTACAGTCAGCTGCACTTTACTTGAAGCCTCAAATTCTTCAGTTGTATCTGCTTACCTTTGTAACAGCTTTTGAAGAAAATGTAATATCATCCAGAAAAGTGGTAATATCACCTGGATCAAGTCTATCGAAGTACTTCGAACATACATCATATGCATGTAGCCACTCAGCTGTGGTTTCTGGTATTTTTTTAAGAAGATGGTGATCACCATTCCAGAAAAGCTTTGGTAACCAGACAGCATAAACAGAGCTTGGTGACAGCATGCTGCCATCTTTTTTAGGAATTTTGGGAGCCAGTTTGGAAATAGATAAAATATTTTGACTTGTAAGGATGGGCTCCAGTATTCTTAGAGGGTTCTCATTTTCATCTGTTAGCTTTTTGTAATTGAGACCTATGGACAGAAGGAGGAAAAAGCAAATAAAATAAAAATTAATGGTTAAATACACTCATAGTGTCTTTATATTTCTGCATAAAATGATCAGTACTAAAATAAAATCTGCAGAACTAAAAAGAATCTCATTCCACTTCTTTTCTATACTGATAGACTAGATGAAGACAGGATTGTACATGTGGATAATAGAGGAATTTTATGCTGTCCTGATATGTATTTTCCTTTTACCTATTAACATAAAGCCAAAGAAGCAGATTTCCAAAAAGATAAGAATATATACATATACATGCTACTTTTAATATAAATCTTAAAAAACTTGTGCACACACTCATCTCCTTACTAAGTCTTCATTAATTAAAAGTTTGTATTCCAATCACACAACAACCAGAACTTACTAAAATACTAATCACAAGTAAATTAAGTAAGGTCAGGGAGAGACAATTACATAAATGAAGCTGCATGTCCTATTGATTGAATAAAATAGTCATGTCACTTGAGGTTGTAAAGCGACAGAATTCTTGAAAACTAGTCAATTCAATACAAAAAGCACCTTATATAAGCAAATATAAAGTTTGAAATGCCTGCTTATTGACCAAAAGCAATAGCATTTCCCCTTTTTAAAACACAACATACTTCTCCTGAGACTTCAGCATAATACTTCTAGCAACAGCACTATCTTATGTAAGACAACTTATATCTATTGCCAAATACTTTTATTCAAATACTTAAGCCTATTGGCATAGACTTACACTATAACTAGCCATAAACTATCCTGCAGATGGAAGGAGGATTAATTAGGGGTACAACATATAGAAGGTTTATTTCTTGATGGTACAGTGTTCAGGACTCTGTTGCTGAATAAATGATAATATCTATCATTAAAGATATTTAAAAGTATCTTTAATGATTAAAAAAAATTCTAGATAGTTTTCTTCTTTAGCAATCACCATAACTTTAATGTTTTAACACACAAATGGGAATATTACCAATATTCTGAAGAGCTATAGATATGAAGATCCATAGAAATGAAAATTTATTCGTATTTTATGCATGGGCAATATTAGGTCAAGATTATATTCTCATTCTGGATATTTAATTTGACAGAACTTGGACCTAGCTTCAGTAAGTACCATACATCATACAGAATTGACGTATTCAAAATACTTCACTGGAAGTTGGAAGCACTTTGCACTGAACCATGACAGGTTTCCAGAAAATGACCATTTCCAAGAAATTGACTGCTTTTTTTCATTTCTGCAATACCTAATTTCATATGCACACTTTTTCTAAACTCTGCACTTGGCAAAGCTAGTGTCTGAATACACATTACTGAATACACTTCTGTACTGAACAACAAGTTCATGCCCACAGAAGTTTTTTTCTATGCAGTACAGATTTTTCTTAATCTCATTCTGAAACTGACAGAACACTCCATCAGCTGAAAATCAAGATACAACAACTATTTAAGAGCAAAAAAGCAAACTGAAAATGCTGTTTCAAGTTTGAGTACTTTCCAGCAAACCACGTTATCAAATACTTAATGATGTAGTATATCACACTACATGCAGACTTCTGAAAAGTAAACTTAAATTCTGAAAACAGTTATGACAGCTAATGTGTAACTTGCTCCTTTAAAAACTATGCTCTAGTACATTTCTGTTTTTTTTCTTTAAGGATTCATTAGATGCCACTGTCAATGATTATAGCCTGCATCACTGCCAGAAATACTGTTTTAGAATATTCTGTTTTGCTTGCTGATTAACCTAAATTTCCAAAAATAGAGGGAAAAAAAAAAAGGAACTTATTCCTATAAGATACGACTAACCTACTGAATTACTAGCATTTGTCATGTATGATTAACAAAAAAATAATTACCTGGCAAGGGTAAACAAGGAAAGTATAAGCAAGTCAAGACATTACTGAAGAATTTTGGTAACTGAAAACAGCTGCAAAGACACAACAACAATAAAATAGTAACTCTCCTACCTGGTGCAACTGCTTTGAATTTTTTCAGGAGCCGGATGTGAGTTTCAGGTTTTACAGCATGCTTCACAAATTCTGAACAACCACAGCTTTCAAGGAGTGTAAAATAATAAAGCAATCGCTGGTGATCTCTACCTTCAATGCTTGGGAAAACATACTTCAGCATGTGCTCATGCAAGGCTTCAGGATTGGTTTTCAGAATCTCAAAGAGACCCAGACTTTGCGCTCGTTCTTCTATTTCTACTGTGGATAACCTATATTTAAGAAAAAATAAAGGCTTGGACATGCCATGAAATAAGAAAGTTTAGCAGCATACCTGGAAGAAAGGACAAGACTTTTTCTTTGTTTAAGCAGTAAGACTTAACTGTGTAAGATATTTTTGAAGTAAATATTCATATATATTTAGATAGTTGTTATTCTCTACAGTCATAAGTTACGTAACTCTTGTATCTCATGATCTTGCAATAGAGAATAAAAAGCTAAGCATACTTATCTGTACATAATTTTTCTTTGCAGAAAATAATAAATTGCTTGTGTTTATAGTCCAATTATAGCAATTCACTCAGATAAACTTCACTGAACTTTCATATTTCAGTTACGGCTATTTCTATAATACATTGCAGCTTTACAGTTTTGTGCAAGAAAATGGCAAACCAATTGAACACCAAAAAGCACCAAAAAGCTATTGGTGGGCAAGGGGCAATTTTCATTGATAACAGCTCTTATAGGAACTTAGGATACATATGTGATTGTTTTGCTCTAGGGCTGGGAAAGGGAGGAAGGTTCACTATGCTGTTCAAAAAGATTCTGGAAAAGATTCCTTACAGATAAAAAGGTAATCGCTGTCCTTGAAGTTATAAAATGCATTTTAGAGTATTCTGTAATCAAATTAGATGAGATTCTCCAAAAGAAACAGTAATATTTCCAAATAACTAAAATAAATTTCTAAATAAATAAAAAAAACTTAAACAGTTTTCAAACTCAAATTAAATAGTACAAAAGAAAGAATGTGATGAATATCTATCATCAACTCAAAAAATAATTAATAAAAACTGTGGAAGTGCTTTTTCTGAGATTCTGCCTATAAAATGGCTTATAGAGAGACCACATAATTCATTAAAAGAGATTAGGTCTTAGAATAAGCTTCTTTTCATTCCTGAATGAATGCATAATGATGCCTGCATTATTAATGCCATAATCCTAGAATAAAGCAAACTGTAGTCACCATATGCTGTCAATCAGCTTCAAAATGAGATTATGATACAATAAAAAATATATTCCACATGCATACACCATGCTCTTGTATCATTTTTCAAGAACTTTGAGAATTTAATTAGGGAAAAAAATGTCCTTATTTTCTATTTTGTTGATTTTAGAATTCTATGAATATTAATTCACAGGAAAGAAAAGAAAATATAGAGAACTGTGGCAAAATAGCTTAGGTAACATGCTGCTCCCAGGGAAGTCAGATTTTTTTTGTTGTTTTTGTTTTTTACTCACCCCACTGGTGCCAGGTTCATGTCTTTAATGCCTAATTTGCTTAAAGTGCTACACAATTCAGGAGTATCAGAATTTAGATTACACTACTACTCTGTTTTAGTCAAGGAGAGGGAAAAATCTCAGATTTCATCTTGTCAAATCTGCAGAAACATCTGTGAGCCTTCTCTCTCTCTTTCTTTTTTTTTTTTAATGCCTCATGTTTTATAAGTAACTTTTTAATGCTTTTTAATTAATAGTTAATGTTGAGAGGTACAAGCACTGCTGCTAGCTAAAGCTGCTTTTATAATTCGAAAAATTGAAATAAACTAGTCTAATTTGGTCAAGTCCTTCAGAGTAACAGAAGAGAGCTGCTATACGTACATTCACAGAGCAGCTGGGGTTGGAAGGGACCCTGCAGATCATCTGGTCCAACGCCCGTGCTCAAGGCAAGGTCACCTAGAGCTGTTTGCCCACTTGGATATTCCACAACCCTTGGGCAACCAGTTCCAGTGCTCAATCACTCCCACAGTGAAGGAGTGGGGTTTTTTTATGGCAGTCACATGGAGTTTACTATGTTTTAGTCTGTGCTCTTTGACTACTGTACTCCACTAATGGAGAATGGGGAGGGGAAATCTTTTCTTTTGTTCTCCCTCCAGTCAGTATCATTCATGGACAGGCAAAATGTGGTACTCTAGAATTGTTCCAAAAAACTTGGAAGACATCATTAAGCTTTCAAAGCCCTTGAAATCTGAACACTAAATTAATTTAAAGGTGGGAGAGAGGAAACTTACCCACTGTCAGTGAATAAATATTCTAGATGGGTCATACAAACTTCCCAAAGTGGAACATTGTATCTCTGAGCCAGAGAAACAGCAATCTTGTAGACATTTTCTTCAAGAGTTCTTGCAAAGAAAAGACATGAATTAAAATGAGAAAAAGTTACAGCAAGTCTCTTAGATATAACATGAAAATAAATATTTACACTAGAAATGTCCTAATTTCTTATGAATCTTTTTCTCTCCATAAGCCAAGAAGTTACATTTAATGCCCTAGATTTATTCATAGTTTAAAAAAAAACAAGAAAAAAAAAAGTGTTCTTGCATTAGTTTATACTTACTCTCACATTGGAAGAAAAAAACAACAAAAAAAACAAAAACAAACAAACAAAAAACCCACAGAAATCTATATACAACAGGCACTTCCAAAGACAGGCATCTGATCCACACATAACTTGGTCCCAATGAGAGTCAGGACCCGCTTACAATTACATCCTAATTGATCTGTCAAGAACTCTTTTTGTTGTTTTCTTTTTATTTCAGTGCAGAACGATGCTGATCACATTGCATTAACTTTTTTGTTAAGAAAGTTATGTGGGACTACGAAAAAAGCCATACCCATCATAAAGCTACTATAAAAACAAACACAGTTGTCAGTAAACTAGTTTACAAAATATTAGCACCACTGATGTATACACTTATACTATAAATTCATGCTAAAAAGAGTTTAATCTCCAAACTAGAGTAGCTTTGTCAAATTATGTTTAACATATTCTTCACATTCTTTCTACAACATCATGGAAAGATGACTGTGCAGTACAAAAAGATCTTGTAGTACTTCATTATCCATATTGTCATCAGAGACCATGTATGGCAAGAAAAGAAGTAAAAAAAAAAGTTCCTTCCTGTCATTTAAAATTTAGATTTATACCACATTTTTATCTAAGCTAAACAATTCCATGTAGAATCTGTGTATGGAAATCACCCCCACCGTTTCAGAGGCCCATGGCACTAGTAAGAGCTGGAGCACAATGGGAGCCGTTTTATAGAACAGCTTCTGATCTGGTTTCAGAATGGGCTCTACTTCATATCCACCAAAATCATGTAGAGAAACTAATATGCACAAGGTGTATATCATAAAATTATGATAATTAAGATCACTTCATAGCTGCATTTTTTTTTTCTTAAATCAGTTTGCTCATGTTAACACAAGCATAAAAATTTAAAAAAGTATTTATGAATAAACTTAAGATTAGGACAAAATAAGCATTAATTAGCTACAACCGATTTTTGATTTTGAGTCAAAATAGTTTCTATTTATCAAAGACGTAGCTTCACAGCAACATTTTATCCAGAATACTAAAGGATTGTAGATCCCGAAGTAGGTAAAAGAAAAAAAACAAAAAACACTGTTTTTCAAGTTTTTCATTTAAAAAGCTTGTATGTCATGGTTGATCTTAAGTGCCATAGGATTTTCATTTTCATTTATATCCTTCCCAGATATGTTCTGCCTTTATTTTGCTCAAATAAGTCATAAACAGCTTGAAAACTAACCTTGGTTAAGTCTGCAAAGCACCTAGATCTTTAAATGTTTGATAAATAAGGCATAAGCTCTCATGAGACTCCACCAAAATATGGAAGCTAAAACTGACATTGTTTTGTTAAAGAGTTTAGCAAATTGCTCACTAAATCCTAGTAAAAAGATTCTTTGTAAATAAGATATCATCTCTTCCAGGTATTATTGTTCCTGCCAAAAGCACTTACTAAAAGATCCATAACACAGGCACTTAATGATAAAGCAAAAATAAGCCCCCTCCCAAAAAAGTAACATAATTATATTAAACTTGCACATTCTTTTCACTAGAAAATGCAGATTAGGAGTCAACTGAGAGGATTAAAGCAAGAAAGTTGTGAGATGAACAAATAATTAATTGAATCTTTGCAACTGTCTTACGTGGAGCTACTACTAAAATACACATTGTGAAACCTTTTTTTTTTTTTTTTTTTTTCTCCCTAACTCTTCCATAGCATGTTTCAGTTTCTGTAGGAAACTTTCTCTCCTGATTTATTTTGTTTATAAGAAAAACAAAAACAAACAAACAAAAACAGTATCTACAGCATTCTAAGAATGGAAAACAAGTAAACAGGCTGCATCCAAAATAAATATTTGCAACAGCAGGAAGATTTTTGCATCAAACATACTGCAAATAGTCACCAACACATGTCAATCAGCTAGAAGAATACAAGTGATATACTATGTGCTCAGTAAATAAAAACATATAACAGAGAATTCCACTGGAAATATTAACATATGTTTTTAAGCTATTTTAGTGAACGTGGTACCAAAGCTTATCAAAAAATCAAACCACCATAAGACTATTAAGACTTGACTTATTTTTATAAATGCAAAGCAACAGCGCTGAAAACATCAGCTTACAATACCAATTTTTATTCCGCATTTTGTATCATTTCTAAACATTGCCTATTGTAACTGTAGCCACAACAACTACATGGATAAAAACTTGTAAATATCTACATATTCTCCTGAAATCTTCATGCACAGGACAGACAAAAATTAGTTATAAAACATGATATAAGTCTTGCATGTGTTGCCCAGGCTCTTCCTAATCAATCCAGGCTGCTAATTAGCTGTGATCATCTTCAAATTACATAAGTTATGAACATACTTGAAAACTATGTTCATAACTTTATGTCCATTTTTTTGTATCTGCATGTTGATATTAACAAAGCATTTTAAAAAGGAAAAGGAATTACTAGCATACAGAATTCTTATTTTCTATTCTTGATAACCTTAAAAATGAGAGGAAAAAGGCATTCTAAAGTTTAGAACGGCATACAAAAGCTACAGTGAAGGCTTCAGTAATTCTGGGTAATTACAGAAAAAAAAGAAAGTAATATACAGCAGCTTTTACTACATTACTACCAGTACAGTTAATTTATCATTTACATTCAGCATTCAGGGTTTTTTTTTCTGGGAGGGGTGCTGTAGTTATTACGTAAGTTCTGTTGTTTATTTTAATAGACTTCAAGAGGTGAATTAGACAAGATGAGAGGAAAAGATCAGATCTCCACCTATGCTCTTATTCCATCATTCCTGATGAACTTTTAATATTAGCAATTAATGAAGCAACAAGTCTTCCATTAAATTTTACTAATTCACTTGGTAGAGCAACATTTTATTTGCCTACAGTAATTAAATAAAGTCCTCATTCAGAACTGTATTCCACTGTAAATAACCAAAGCCAGCTATAACTTCCTAACCCTTTGAAAGCACAGCACGACTGAAAATTGACCTCCCTGCTTTAAGGCTTAAAGTAGCTTCATTTACAAATTAAAACAAATATAACCAGAATAGACATTGCTTACTCTGCCAATCCTAGTATAGTTTCTCGCTTGTACTGGCCATCTGCTGTAAACCTCTGCACATCCACTCCTTTGCCAAGGCCTTGGAGGACCTGGGCTTGGGTGAAATCCAGCAGCCGCTCATTGTAGTAATGCAGCTGATTTATCAGGGTCGCTACTTCTTCAGGCCAGTCTGCATAGCTGTGCTGAGTAACATGCTTTGTGACCATCTTAATCAGCTCTTTTGGATCAGCCTGTGAAATTAATTGAAAACAGATTAAAAAAAAGTTAATCTCTGTAATAAATTTATCATTCTAACTCCTCTGAGGCTCAGAATTGATTTTTTTTTTTTTTTTTTTTGGCATGTTTCAAGTATAGTGGAAGCCAAAATTTTATGTAAGAGATATTCTCTACAACTTGGAAAGCTGTCCTTTTGGAATATTAAAGTATCATTCTATATGCTACAAAACTCAGGCAAATTTGCTTAACTCCACCATGACAGAAGTTGGTTTAAAACTCCCTTAGTTTTATTAACAATGAACAAGGTAGACAATTTCTAGACACTTTGATAGTGAATAAATTTTGCAAAGATTTATGAACACTAATATCTGTCCATTATGCGCAAGAATGGAGTCATTATTACAAACTGTTAAATAATTTTATTTAATTAGTGATTTTCTGATTTTTTTTTTTTTTTTTTTACGGAATAAATAAAAGCAATAGCTTAGTGTTTTAAGCACTCAAGCACTGACTACTTGTAAACATCTGAATATTAAACACAAAAGATCTAAGAATTAATGTCCTATGTCCATTCATTTCGTACACTGACAACTGACACTCCCAAATAACCCAATATCGATCATCTACGGATTAGAACAACTTTTGTTTACAAAGTTTTGAGATGTTTTCTACTATTGAAATCACACATTAAACGCACACTTAATCAACCAATAACTTCTGTAGTCAACAACCTACATATTAAAGCAACACTTTAGAACAGTAAATGAATTTAGACTGTTTCAAACTGAAAAGGAAGCTGGATGCAGCAAGGAGCTTGCAATTATCTCAGAAACCAGACAATAATCATGTCAAGGTATCTGCACACGGTGATCGTGGAGAAGCCCTTGTGTTTAAAAACAAATGACTCAGTGCTCAATATCTCAGTTTTTGCTCCCCCATGAAAATGAGGCCACCAGCAATGCAAAGTTGCCAAGGTAGTACTGTGAATTCTCCCTGAGGAAGGAGGGCCACATACAGCATCACCAGTACATTCTGGTGAACCCCACTGCTTTATATTAAATAATTACCAGGGATGCCAACGGTAGTCGGAGTATTTCTGAAAGAAACAGCTCATGTAACTACTATGCAGTTGCTGTGATCTCAGAAATTATGTTGAGTGTACTGGACAAATACACTTCTATTAACAGAATGACTATGCTGAATTATAAGATGAACTTAAAATATGAATACTAATTAGAGTGCATGGTTATGGTACAACACAGACCAAAACTTTCAACCTTGAGGTATGCCTCATGACTTGCTGCTCAATCTGAATTACTGTTATTAGGAGTAAGTGATAACACATGGAACCAAAAGAATCTGTTAGGTATTAGCATTAAAATAAGATTCAGTTTACTTAGTGTCACTCTTGGGATGCATGCCCAACTCTTGATTAAACTGCACTGACGCTTTTGGGGACAACTACTACTCCTCAGTGTTTTTGACTTAGTCATTCTTGACCACTTCTCATTTTCCACAGATTTCCATTAAGCTTGGGTCTGAATTTAGATTTACTAACATGTGATTCACCGCAATTCACTAAGGATTATTTAAGGCAAAGTAGAACTTGTGACTTGGGAAGTTCCCGAGTCACACATTATGGGAACCAAGTATGACTGCATCCTGTCTCTGACGCAATTTGAGGATGGCTCTCTCGCTTGTCTTTGATGAGATGCTTCAGGAAAACTAACTATACATTGCCTCCATTTTTTGTTCTAAAATGTCATTTTGTTGTAAACTTACATACCTGTAAGTCACACTGAAAAGAATAAATGAAAAGAAAAAAAAATACAAAAAATGCACCCCATAATATTCCTTCTTCAAAATGTTTTAGCCATAAAGAGCTGCGTCTTGACATTCTAAAATGTCAGTTCAAGTAGTCAGAACACAGTCAAGTGATCCTAAATGTAAAAAGCAGCGTATAGTGGAAGAATTGCAACTTGAACCATGTGCATTTTAATTTTTTAAGATATACACTCAGAGTTAATACCTTTTCTTCTCTGTGAGAAGTGTTTTATTTCAAGACAGTTATACATAAGAAACTCATTTCACTGTCATGTTCACCACACTGCAATGCATATAAAGTAAAGGGCAATTTTGAAAATAATTTCAAACAGGGATCCCAGAACTCTTTTTTGAGGAACGTCTTCTAAAGATGGGAAGATAACTTATTTTTAAAAAAAAACTTTTCCTTGATTAGCAGATAACGTTTTGCAGCAAGGTAGAACAAGTAACCTAAGTATTCACAACAATAATAAATACTAAGACAACTATATTTCAACTTTTTTTTTTTTTTGACAACTCCTTTCATCAATGTGTCAATCATCGATTTCTAATTAGTGTTTTTTGTCTTTTTGTCTTTTGTAACATTACTTCCAGCCACAATAATCAACGAAAATGTTATCCTCTCATTTGACATCTATCACTGACACCAATAATCATTGCCTACGGATCACATCCCCCCCCAAAAAAAAAAAATCGTTGCATTTATGAAAAAAAAGAGAGAGACCCCACAACCTTAAGACTATCTAATCAACTTCATCATATTCTTTTTAATGCTTTTGCCAGATAATGCCTGCAAAGACACAATGACTAGTCTGTAGCTCTGGAAAACCACTCTGTATCAAAAGGGTCAGTATTGTTTCATTGTTTTTATTGAGCTATTTTACTTCTTGTTTCAGAATCAGGATGCAATAAAATAAAATAATCATAGAATCATAACAAAATAATAGAAAAAGAAAACACCAAAACGTAACAGAAAATCTTGAGACAAGTGCCAACTTTATGATCTAGTAGTACCACAACAAATAATGATAAAATGCTATGGGGAAATGAAAAGAGTAGAAGATAATCTGTTGTTCATGTTCTTGCAGAACTACATAGCTTAAAGGATGAGTGTGATGTACATATGAGGAACGAGTAACAAAAAAAAAAATATATATATATGTTTATGTTTGTTATCAAGGTAATTGTTCCTCAGTACTGAAAAGTACAGTAAAAATGATTTAAAGGATTTAAGAAACATAACTTTTCATGGGTAATACCTTCATATCTGATTCTATTGAGCTTATTAATGATGGAATTAAACAGTAATTAGATTATAGCCTGCTAACATGTATGAGGCTATGAAGTTTAACACACACTCGTCAATGCAGTAAATAAAAGTATGACTGTCTGACAGCTGATAAATTAAGCCATATACATTCAGACTAAAGACAAAATATAACTTCTAATAAGTTTTCTTTATTACAGCCATTTTCAAAGGCTTGTATTGGATTCTTTATCACCAGAAATATTTAAATAAGCATTGTCCCCTTTTCTTCCCCACAAGATGCATTATTTGTACTATCACAGTATCTGAAGTCAAAACATAGTTTAGGAAAATCCTACAACTTAACTCAAGAATAAGTTTATATTCTGTAATTCCACAGTAAGATTTCCTAGGTTTTGCATCTGTCCCAAGTTACAGCTGTTCGCAAAAAGCAACTACAGGAATCATGAACAGCTTTTTTTCTTTTACATTCATTGAATGCTTACCATCTTATAACGTTTTCTTAAATAACAATGACTGTACCTAACATACTGTTCATTAGGCATTCAGCACAAGCTCAGTGAGAAAACAGAAAAATATTAAAATATGGTCAGCATCCAGCTGTGTTGAATGTAGAACTTGCATTTCATAATTTTAAGTATTATTCATTCTTTTATACTCCCACTTTCTGAAAATACATCTTTGAATGAAACATGAATATTTCTACATCACTCATATATCTAGCTCAATTAAACACCATGTCTAGTTCTAACAAACATGAAAATAACAACAAAATCATTATAGCTTTGATTGACAGTATTAAGTATTGCCAGCACTTAAAATTCTTACTGTTTTAAACTGGAAAGACCATTAACATTTGCTATTAATACTAGCTAGCTGTAAAGAAAATCAGCACACAGCAGCAAACACTGCCTACGATAACTATACAGTGAAGTCACTACAGCTTCCAAACGATTTAACATACACCTTCATGATGAAAAGTCCAAAAAAATCTAGCAGAAGCATTAAAGTGCCTTGAAGATTTTATAAAGCACAAAAAGCAAAAAGGCAGCATCATACATTCAAGTTCTTCAGGAATTATAAAATAATTTACAAGTGCCTATCAACTGCATAAAATCTAGATTTTTTTGTTCTTTATTACTTGCAAATTGTCCTGGATCTTATCTCATTGAAAGTTTAAATCCAGGTCACTAATGGTAGTAGACCAAAAATCTATATTTAATACACATCCATATTTGATGTACATGGCAACGTGCCAATGAGAACAAGTGGCAAGGGCATACTATTGCACAGTCTAGTAGGTAACAATCTTTACATAATAAGTACATGAAAAACAGCTTGTTGAAATATGAAGTGGAGAGTGTCTGTTTCCAAAAAATGTTCTTCTCTACTGTTACTCTTTGCAAAAGGTAGTAGCCTTTTTGCCTAAGGAAACCTCAGGATCAGTAAGTGAAAGGAGATATTACTAGACTGAAATAGTCACGGTGCAGAATTCTATTTAATTTGAGGTCTTCTTCAAGAATTTTACAGGTTCTTCAGGACAAAAATCTCAGCCTTAAATTTTTCTGTTCAAAACAGAAACCATAATTCAAAAAGAAAACAAAGCCTAAGTCTATAGTGGAATAAGTCTATAGTAGAAGAACTCTATGTCCTCAGGTCAGCCCTCATTGCTAAAGATATGGGAGGAATTAAAAACAGTCACGTTGGATGGGAAGTGCCAAACTAATTGGATCGTTTGTATTCATATGCCATCACGACCAGATGGTATTGGCCCCAGAGATCTCAAGGAAGAATACAGTGAAACTACGCTAGTAAGATAGGGTGAACTGAACATTTCAAACAATCACTAGGCCAGAGTGGTTGGACAGAAGTAGCTCCTGATCAAAACAGGGATCTCAAAGGGAACCTGGAACCACAGGCCTGTGAGGTTTAAAGGCCATTACTGAGCACACACATAAACGGTTTGAGGAGAAATAGTTTGTAAAAGGAAGTCGGCCTTATTAGCCCATTAGAGTCTTACACAGATATGGACAAAGCGTGTAACATAGACTAAATATAGACAAATCGTCCAAAAAAGGGAGGCCAGGCAAAACCTTCAGTTCTCCCAAGACTAGAGATAATGCCCCTTTATCGGTGAAAGCTGGTGAACAGATAGAAAAGGTAATGGTCACTTCTCAGGGCCGGGGAGGGAGAGCAGTGAATCCTCCTGGAACAAGCTCTGACACCACTTTTATTCAACTTCTCTGTCAATAATCTGGAGAAGGGATAAGTAATCAATATCTAAGTTCACAGATGATAGCAAGCTCTTTTTAATTATTCAGGTGTCATGCTACATGTCAAAACCACAGTTTTTGGATTACTTGGATTAAAAACAAACAAACAAAAATACACCCAATCCAAACTCAGTGCTTAGCCTGCCACTTAAAATCCATGGTGCTTTCCTTCCTCACTCTCCTCCTCCCACGTCCTCCTCCCAGTCACACTGCACGCACAGGAATGGCAATTGGGAAGCAGGCGCTCACTTCACATTTTGCCTTCAGGACCATTAGATGTGCACAGAACCAGAAAAAGGAGCACGTACCGAACAAAAGATGCACATATCTCAAGTTTTAATGGATAATAGCATCTGATCATGTGTAAGTAGTGTTAGGCATAAACAGAAGCATGGAAAGAAAATGAAGCTCAGACTGCCCTAAAACAAGAAACAGGGTTGAATACAAAGTAGTTTCCAGCAAATAAGAAAAAAAAGCAATTTTAATGTCATATGAAGGCAAGGACAACCCAAAGTCCAGCAAATAAACTTGAATTTAATGCAGAACACAAAACAGAAGATCCAACCAGTGAAACAAAGGGGAGAAATCACATTGCCAAAGGGAATCTGCTAATTTTCAGCATCACTAACTGAACAGAAAGGGCAAAGAAGAATTAAGTGCTAGAATCAGAGCAGTAATTGAACTCGAAGTAGTAATAACAGCAAAGATCATACTTCAAATCTGCCATAAGCCAACAACACAGAGCACTCCCCATTTACCATTTACAATAGACATTGTTCCTAAACTCGACAGCTAGCACTAAGAGCTCAACGCCAAGACTATCTGATGTAGTTTCTCAATTCTGCATATGAATCTATGTTAATAGACTCCAATAAAATGCCATGTATACAAATCCAATTTAAAATTAAAAAAACATATTTTACTTATATTGAGTTATATTCAGAGGTTAAGAATGAGGAAGGACATTATTAATAAGCACAAACCAACATTCAGTCCTTTACCAGTATTAGATTTCTGATGAGATAAGTCTGTACAACCAAAATGAGGTTATCTGCTATTTGGTCTACAATGTCATGTAATAAAAATGTTTTAGAGCTCATCCAATATTGATGATACATATGGCAGCTCATAATACCTGCCCCCATCCTTACACAATACTTATGCCAGTCCAAAATTAGTGTCTCAGCCCTTATTTCAATATCCTAAGTCCTCTTAAGTATCCTCTAAATCTACAGGGCAAGGACCATAGATAAGCTTCTCTGGCTTAATGCAACCGCATTTATAAGGTGAGGGCACATACAAAAACCCTCAATGTACTTCTACCGAGGAAGATGTGAATTAACAGAAAAAAAGAGTTTGAAAATAACAGGAGAAGAAAAACAAAACAAAACAAAATAAAAACGTGATAAAGCAGTGTGTATAAATACACCATATATGATCTAAACTAAGAGAAAAAAACAAAAGAAAAAAACAGAAGAAAAAACTACTTAGTAAAACTACTTACTAAGTAAGTGTATTTATGTGAACTGAGGACAGACCAATGCAAAATCCCTAATTCTCTCTCTCATACAGTACTGGAATTGTAGCAGCAAAAATATAAAACAAAATAAAAAATAAAAAAGTTTATAAGCACAAGTTCACTGTAAAGGTGGACCATTTCAGACAAGTTAATTGCTAATTCTGTAGAAAAGAATTTCCAGCTTCCTTAGCAACTCTTGGCATTACCCAAAGTATCCTAAAAAAGAATCACTGCAAGCCCTATTTCAGCCTGGAGAAGGATAAGAATCAAACACTGTCTTGTTGTTTTCTTGAAAGAAAACAGGTAAAGGAATAGGAGAAAAAAACAAACAAACAAACAAAACACTGCTTAAGAATTTCTGCTAATAGGTTTTTTTTTCCCCTTTTTCCCTCACGCATTATTTAATGGCAAAATTCTCCATCCCTTCCTGTAATTTAGCAGTATTTGTTGGAAGCACTGCTTGAGGCACCAAGAATAAACCTGCTAAGGTTTATTCTCCCAGCTAAGGTCAGCAAAATACTCTTTTCCAAAACTACAGAAACACTTCAACACTTCAGATAATTAGCATGAAGACAGGAACATAACATATTAATTAACCTCAGGGTAATTAAACTTCTTCACTCCTTTTTAGAGAAAACAACCCCCCAGATATCAGAGTTCTAGTCACTTATCAGATCAGCAAGATAGGACAACTGAAGAGATAAGCTGCTAACAGAAATAAAATAACCAAGTAGATTTCTTGCTCAACTGTGCAGCAAGTACTTTGCATTCCCGTACTCTCTCAGAGTCCTAGATTACATACAGGATTCCAGGGTGCAATGTACATCCATTTTGCCAAAAAACCTGTCAAGAAAGTTACCACAATAACAAAATGTAACTGAAAAATTTTCCTGAAGAGCAACCGGCCTACATAGAAGGGTTCCCAGAAACAGAGCTACCCTCCTCACAACACAGAAAATCTGGCAGCACAAGAGAAAACAAAACAAATATATGCTCAATCACCATACAGCCTGAACTTGAATTTGATATCACAGTAAGCCAGGTCTTTGCCTATTCGCTCATTCTTTAAATATCCGACTAATCCTTGGATTCCTCTATTTCTCCATATGGATGCTCCTCCCTTAGCTTTTTTAAACGTACTGAGAGTCTCCTCACACCACTGTTTCACAGTGTAAAATCACCACTTAAGTCTCCTATCTTTTTTTTTCCCTCCCTCTGATTGGAAGGAAAAAAAAAAAAAAAAAAAAGGTGGGAGGAAGGAAATATTTAATTTACTCAGAAGCATCAGTTCCTATTTCTTCTTTCCTCTTCAGCCACAGTCCCTCATTGAATACCCTTGGCATTGGTAACAACAAATGGATTCTCCTGTATCCCTGAGTATTGAGGCCTCCCTTTTGTTTTGTTTTGTTTCTGTTTCTCCTATTACTCAGGTTCTTCTCATACAGTTGAATCCGAAAGATATCATTTAAAAGCAATACTCATAATCACAGCACATATTCTTTTCAGAAAACAGATTAGAATCCACTGCTTATCATAGTCATATGTGGTATTTTACCAAGATGGAACAAAAGATTCAGACAAAAAAATCATACTGGTAAGACATCAACCATGTGCTGCTGTTGATAGGACTTTGATTATTAAATGGCAATCTAAGTAGAAACTGCTGAAGCTACAACATATCTGACTATATTCCTCTGACTTTTAAAAGGTTACAAAGCTTCTTTCAGAAAATAAGACTGTCCTTCATCTTCACTGATAAGATGGAAGCCAAAATAATAAAAAACATCTTTTTTTAATCAAAGGTGTCTCACAGGAGGCAAACCTAGGCTGAAAAGAATGATATTTTATGAATACAAATGAGTTCCTTGCAAGCAACACACTTTACAAGCTCCACAAATTCAGTCATGGTCTAAGTTTTGATTTATCTTTTGAACAGGAGGCAACGGAATGCAAACGTCTACAAGAGCATGAAAAGATGCTCAACTTCAAAAATGGGCTAGAATCAAAACTCTGAAATTCAGAAGTTACTTTGAAAATGGGAAAAAAATGTCCTTCTCTCTTCCATGATTATTGGAAATTGCCTCTTTTCAGACAACTTATGGCCCGAATGCTCTTTTACCTACTACACAGAATGCTAGACTGAAAACTATCCAGGATGGGGAGGTTCCTTACAGAAGCAAAGAGCTAGTCTAAATTCAGAAAGGCTCTCTTGGAGTATTTCCGAGACTCCAAAGAAAGGAAGAGTGTTCAGCAACCTGGTCTTCACTCAGTTTTCCTAGTAGGAATGACAGCTAGTGTCTTATTAATCTTTCGGATGTCACCTGTTAAGACGGAATGCAGCATTTACTGATTGTATAACCATCTTGATCACAGGCAACAAACAAGAAGTAAAGTTGTATCATTTTGAAGAAACAAAAAGACACTTGTCAAAGGATATCAGCAAGTTAGTCAACACAAATGAATTTTAAAAACAGCGAGTCATCTAAAATATAAAATGTACCTCAACAAAGGAAATAAAGGAAACTTTCCAAACAGCACAGCTCTTACTTAAATGGACATTTGACTTATCTAAGAAAGCGCTGTAGTGTCTGAATACCACAAGATGACAGTAAAGGTTATTCTCATTATTTGCTCGATATTTATAAGCATCTTTGAAGATGGATAATGTCCCTTACTAGAATGCTTGATATTGCACATCAAGAGCGCACGATATCCTCTTCCAGAAATTGTTAAGTACCTGTCTGTTTGCAGCACTGTAGAGGAGTAATTATGCATAGCCTAACAGGCTGTTCACAGTATAAGTCAGACAAGCTCCTTAACAGGCTTAATGCACACACTGGCTTTTTAGAAAAGCTTTAATGCTGCACATTAATGAATATGGTTTTAAAATGAAAGAGTACTAACCCTATAGAGGGGGTGGCATTTGTCCTTGAAACATGGTGCCAAACGAGCATAGATCTGCAGGCTGTAGTAATAACTTGCCAGCTGGAGAGATAAAGCAGAATGCAACTGCTTTTCAAAGCACTTGTTGGCATCTACCACCTAGGAGAAAGAGATCATTTACTTAGATGAAAGAATTAGCAAGCATATAAAATTAAGTGCACAAACTTTCTAAATGCTACTTGCTGTGATTTAGAAATAGCTCTGATTCTACATGTTCTCCTTTTTTACTTTACAGAAGTAAATAAGGAAACAAAAACCACCAGCAGGCAAAGATAATTATGATATTTTCTTCCTCTTGCGCCAGCCACCTTCCCCCAAATGATTTTCAAACAGCAGCTCTGTTTTCTCCACACAAGGCTATTGTATCTCTGCACTACATCAGAACTGTCAGTCAGATGGTGAACTCCTACTGTAACTAAGAAAACCTGTGTTCTCAGCAGTGCTATGCTCATAACCCAATTCAATGTTTGTTAGGAAGTTCTGTTAAATGTTCCAGCCCAAATATACAAATATTAAACTGAATTCAAGGACATAAATTTTAAAATCCTAAAGAAATTATATTTTCTTGTAGTAATCCCAAGCCTAGTCTTTCCTAGAAAAATATAGTAATAAAAACACCATTGAATGAACATACCTGTGGCAGTGCAAGCAGATAGGCAAGCGACAAGGCTGTATCACTTGGTAAAGCATCACTTGCCAGTTGTAGCAGAACTGCAAAACATAAGAAGGGGAAATAAAGCTTTAATTACTGACCCATTTAGCCTTGACAGTTAGCAACTGAAATATTTTCAGTTTAACCATATTTTACTAGACTGTAGCTTGAAGCACTCTATACATATTTAATTAAACACTAATCAGTGCAATCCAAAAACAGATAATATGTAATTAAACTGCAGCACAGCTTTACCTTGACTTCCAGGCAAAGGGTTTTATGTATTAACCAAACAAGAATGAGATACTGCAGTAACAGATGCTAAACAAAGCCATCATCTGCACCAATTTACCACCCAAATTGGTTGTTTGTAAAAATTAAAGCAATAGTGTAACATGGACAACGCTGTAAGATTATCACTGAAAGGAATGGGTCAAAATGTCTTCTCTCTGCCAAAGTTCAGCTCTAATTTGTTTGCCCCTGAATACAACATGCCATAAGAAGTCTCACATGAATAAACAAGATCAGTGGAACAAGACAAAACACACACAGGAATTGACAGCAAGATTAGGGACATAAAACAGCTTATTTGCCTCATACACATTGAAAAGCTGCAAACAAAAGTCCTTTAACTGTATCCTGGACAGTTATTTCTAGACTGTGTTGTCAAACTGATGGAAGTACCTATGGCCTGTAGTTAAGATGACCTAATTCAATGTCAACAGAAAGATGTCACAAAATAGACGGGGTTCCTTTAGTAACAACATAGAGGTAAAGAGAAATTTCCTTCAATTCCTGTAATGTCAACACTTAATACATTTTAAAGTCAAGAGTCAAAAGAAAGTATTTGAGGCAAATGAACAGCAGTTGCTATGAAGACACAAAGATGAAAGGATGAACAAACTGCACTTTGAAGACAGCACAAGTGCTAGGTCTGACTTTCCACTTCTGCTTTTCCCATATAAGGCAAACAAGAATAAAATAATAATAATAATAATAATAAACCTATCTGGCAAAAAATGTGAATTTAATGCTTAAAGTCAGTTTAGCAAGTCAATTTAGCTAGCTCAGGTCATTTACATTTCAACGGAGATTGGATAAAAGCTGAGCAAACAAAACAAGCTAACGAAACCACTCCAAACAATAACCTCCCAACAACATTCCTACAAGCTACTGCAGTCAGAAATATCCACACAGGAGAAATCAATACATCGATAAAGAATACTGACTCAGACTATAAAAAGATTTACTTCTGGTAACGTCGTCTCAAAACTATCTGTTTCACCTCCGTAACTATGTGATGTTTCTGTTGTGCATCGCCCATTCCAAGATGGAATGAACAACTGCTGGGCCACCAACAGAAGAACCAACACACAGACTGGTCACCCACGGTCTGTCAGTAGATAATAGGTAACATGCTGCTTTACATAGCACTTTCTTCTGAATTAAAGTCAAATTTCACAAAAATAAACACATACTTTCAGTTATTTTGTGTATTTTTATCTTAGTATTTATCTAATCAGCAAAAGCCCTCTTCCAGGAGCCTAGCTCTTTGCTTTTTTTAAAGAAATCTCATATACCAATATACCCCTCACACACAAATGACTCCTGAGGGCAGGCTGGCAAGAGACCTGCATAATTTAGACACACACAAACCAACAGTGAATTCTTTGTTCTGAAGGATGAATTAGAAGAGGCTTGAATGATCACCTACAATTTTCAGATTATCATTAAATTGCCATCAGACTGAAGTGGATTTAAATTCTGGCTCTCAGCCAGATGCAAGAAGCAAACTTTTATGTGAAAAGTCATCAAAGAGATTGTCTAGATGGCAACACAGTTACTGCAAATACAGACCTGTCCATCAGAATCTCTGCTTCAAAAAGCTTTTACCAATATTTCTTTTTGGTGGTGACAGCTTGTTCGTGATACATTGAAAATACTCTGGATGCTGTCCAAGAAAAGATAACAGGCCTCTGGAAATATCTAATATTAAAATCTTTATGAAGAGGTTTGCAAAATTTGTATTTTCTGCTTTGAACACCTACTAAGTTACTTTTATACATTCCAACAACTGTCCCTTGGCTTTGTAACAGAATTGGGAAATGGAAGTAAGGAATCTGTAAAAAAATTCCTTTTCTCCCTTTCTCTGGAAAATTAATGATTAATGTTGTAAAATCGTTAATTGTGGAGTCTCTGTCATCCTGAACATGACAATTGTCCAGCCAGCAAACATTTATCTTCACTCTTCAGACAACAGTCATTACAGGCAACACACCACCAATACAAAGCCAAGCAACAACACGATTTGATTCATATTCTTTTATCAAGCTCAACATAGCAGTGTCCCAATTTTCTTCCAAGCAAGTACCTAACAGGAGAGTAATAACTGCTTCCACTGTCATCCCTGAGG
>VZSV01000108.1:2687257-2697994 GCA_013398735.1 Nothocercus julius | reverse complement strand
TGTGTGTATACACATATATGTCCTAAACACACAGAGCACACACACAACACACAGGCTATTAATAATCTGCAGAAACACTGCACATCTAAAACTAGTGAACTGCAAACTCCTAAATAAAATACGTGGATTTCCATAGAAAAGTTAAAATTAAAGTGCATAGCTTTTGAAGAAAGCCTCACTTTAAGCTTTTTCCAACATTAGAAGAGATTTAATGCACTCATTTTTCATGGCAGAACTCCCAGTGGAGTAAAATGTACAGATATTTTCCTTTAAAAGGCACTACAGCATGTAAATATTTAAACAGTTCATTTTTTAAATCAGCAGGAGACAGATAAAAGTAAAGACAAACAATTGTAGGGGGGTTTCTTTAAAAAAAAGTTTCATTTTTAACAAATAATTAAGTAAAATCTATAAAAGCTAAAGAGTTTTATGGATTTTAAAAATTGTTGTATAAAGTGTCTCAGAATCTGAACAAATGAATGCACAGACATACAAGTAAGATTAACACTGGGCTGCAAATTTCTATTTAATTGTCTCTAAATATGGCAACATTCAATAAAAACAAAACAAAAGCCCTTAAAGCTGCTTTTCCCCACACAATGTTCATATTCTTGTCATCCTCCAAAAGACAACACTTGCTCATTTGAAGCCAACTTGAAGATTTTAGATTTTTATAGGTTTTATGGAGTGATTCCTTTTAAAAAATATCACTTTTCATGGAAACTCTGTAGCTATTTCTATCAAGACTATCTACCAACATAAAAACCTGAACCATGACACAATTGGTACAAAGCGTCCAGAATATTAAGCACAACCCTGTGTATTTTATTTCATGCAAACCATCTCCAATATATAGTTAATATGTAAGTGCACATGTGCCTATCCGTACCTTCTGTAGTGGGCAGTAGGTCTTTTCCTTCACTCTTTGTTTCTGTGAGTTTCTCTGTTCTCAGTAGGACTTCTGCAAAGCTTTCCAAAGAATTGTTGTGGTATGTACCATAGCTCACCTCAGACTAGAGGGAAAACAAGACAACTAAATGACACATGCCCACTATACCATGCCCTTCTATTGGTTCTTTTGCATCACATAGAATTATCAACCTCAATTCCCGCACTGGTTTTCCTCTCTACCATTTTTTATTATCGCACAAGACTTGAAATCCTTATTTAGTCCATCAAAATCAAGACTGTTATTTAACTGTGAGATCTCAACCCCAAAACTAAATTCAGCCTTCTGCAATAGACACTTACTTCTGCAACATATGGCTCAGTAATGAGAGATTCATAAAATGGATGACAGCCTTGCTTTTCCACAGTGGCATTTTCTCCAGACCCCCTTTTCAATACATCTCCAAATTCTTGACCCTAAGGTGGGGGGGAAAAAAGCTTTACAATTATAAAAAATAACAACATTCTATAATTTCTGTACAGAAGGGAAGCAACTGTAAATGAAAATACTGTTGATTTCAGAAGGGGAGAACGTGAATCTTCCAACACAAAACAACACTGCATCAGTCCAATATTTCTAAGAAAATATTTCTAAGAAAAAGAATTTTCCTCAAAAGTAGCACGAGAGAAGTTGACATTATAAACATTACAGAAAAATACACAGAAAAAGAGAAAGCAGGAAAACGAACTGAAAAGGAACAGATCTGGAAATGAAAGAACAGTATTTAAGAGAGGACTTCACTGGATTTTATTCCCCAAAGCTCTGAAATTCTGCCAAGTTTCAGATATGCCTAACACTAGGCTAAAAAAAGCAAGAGAAAACTGATTAGAACAACAAGAAAAGGAGCAGCTTATAGATCCACTCTTTTGCCAAGTTCTGCTCACAGACAGCCCCTTGATGTCTCCAGCCGTTCATCTGCTGAGGTTATCAGACACACCAAAAGGAGCCCTGCCTTTACAGCAGCGTGTTAGTGAGCGTGCGGACACGCGGAGCCGCCCCAGGCCCCCCCCTTACATGCAGCGGTCGCAGGTAGGTTAGTGACCTCCTCCACCAGTGCCCATCGCTGACGGCGTGCAGCATGGCCCTCGTGGTCATCGTGGTGTCCGACAACACCTTCATGGTTTTGGATGTCGTCCAGTGCAACAGGTCGGCAGGTGGCCTAGAGGAAACGGTGGGTTCGTCCTGTGAGCACATCCAACACACAACGGCCAGTGTTAGACTCATGCCTTAATTAGGCCAATGACCTAGAGCCAAGCACACCAGAACTCGGGCACCATGTGTTAATAGCTTATTTTAATGATCAGTGATTTAAGCAGCAGCTGTTGTGTAAAAACAGACAGAGGGAACTTAAAAGCAGTTAGGGAGTTTTCAACCTAAAGTGAGTAGCATGATCAGTAGAACATTTTGCCCCTTATTAAATTATAATCTCATGATACCAGGTGTTCATATTTCCAAACTTTATAATGATACAGTTTGACATAGTTGTTTAACTGTTCTAATAAAACATTGAGTTCTCTACAAAGGAGACACAAATTAAACACCTGCAACAATTAAGTTTCTTTGGTTGTTATGGGTAGTTAGTCAAATACAAGGGTCGAAACACACAGAAACCATACTAGGACTATTTGTTATACATTAAGAGTGCTGTGAAGGGCACAAAAGATAAAACTAAAATGTGAGTTTTCCAGATAAATCTGCATCTGCTGACCTCATGAAGGGAGAGCTAAAGGTTTTTGTAATTTCACAGAGTTAAGTGAAACAAACTGCTTAACCGGACACGAAGTCTTAAGTTCTCTTTTCTTTCTCTTTTTAGTACTCTGACAGGAAAATAAATTTATCTAGTCTCTTTTATACAGGTATCTGCATATATTCTACATTTGTATTTTGGTTCTTGGAGCTTTCTTTTCCTTTTCATATACTATATATATATATATATATATATATATATATATATATATATGTATATAACAGCTAATGGATCTTGCTAATAGAAAACTCCAGTCCTGGAAAATAAAACCGATTCTTAATGAGCAGCTAATGTAAAGGATTCAGCACAAGATTAAAATACTAAAGCCTAGGTATCATTAGGTATATAAGCTCATATTATGGCTTATATTGTCAGTGGAGCCTAGAAAGCAACTCAGCCTTAAAGCAGACACAAGAGATTTGATTCAGCTGCTTAAACACAGACCCTGCAGACTGAGATAACACAGGGGCATTCAAGAGAGATGCACAACACCATCCTATACGACAGAGGACCTACAATCTCTGGGCCAGCAGCTAAAGGCCAGGTGAGTACCTTGGGACATCTCAAATTGCTCCAAACATCCACAATTAGGTGGATATCTGAATCAATCATTAGGTAATGGCTGATGAGCTGAATTATTCCCTTATGCACCACGGACTATGACTCTACTGATTACAATTGGAATTTAAGCACCTCTTGCATACAGCCCTCTGCTTTGAGGTGTTCTGTTTTTTAGCACAAGAGTTCAGTGACACTGAAAATGAACTTGCAAAAACACGATCCCTTCAGGAACAATAGCTCTGTCTTTCTGCGAGAGGAATTCTAATCGAGTTGCTACACGTTTAAACAACAGTCTATTTAATAAACCACAAAACACAATTTCAGTTAATTAACAACAAACAAAAGACGAAAGACTAGTTGAAATGGCAACAAAAGCATTATTTTTGCCCTGAAGTTCCAGATGGAAGATCTCCTAGTGCATGTTACATAAATACAACATTCCTTATTCATTTCTAAGCAGCAGTGATAAAGACACTTGATTCATCTATCAGTCTAACTTATATGTATCTTAAAAAGATCTGGTCTTTTTCCAGATCTAGTACTTGGGCGAAAAAACAGCAAAAGAGGAACTTTATTTTCTTTTAGCAATATCTGCAAGAAAACTTTTTTCTTTTTTTTGAGAAATGTCTTCAAAGCACATATTTTCTCCTATTAAACAGTTTTGATCCCCCCATCCCTCACAAGAGTGGCACTGTTTTTGAAACTGCAAATTCCTCTTGTGCTAATGTGCCACTGCACAGCAATTATATTTACACATTCAGATATGCAAAAGATAATGATTTTATTTACAACAGAAACAATGCATCTTTTAAGTATTAAGCAGATTACACAAAGTCAGAGCTCATTTACAAAGCCAGATTTACTGTGGTTATTGTTTCTACTGTTTATACATAATACAGCATCTTGTGGCTAAGCATTATAATCTAATAACGTTAGCAATAATATTCCAAAATGCTTTTCATGAATCAAGACCATAATTTGTTCACCAAGATGTTTTGTTTGAGCAGCAAGAGAATAGTTGTTGAGACAATTACAGATACTATTAGGAGAACAAAGGGTGGGAAAAGAAGTTGAATAAGAAGAATAGTCTGCTATGGTGGAATCACTGTTACTTCCGCAGGATAATTTTTCTAAGGAATTCCTTGAGTTGAGTAACAGGGATAAGCTGGACACTTAGGTAATGAAGTACATCCTTGTGCAAGCGTATTAGTTCCTACAGAGTAATTTTTTTATTAAAACAA
This sequence comes from Nothocercus julius, assembly GCA_013398735.1. Lineage (NCBI taxonomy): Eukaryota > Metazoa > Chordata > Aves > Tinamiformes > Tinamidae > Nothocercus > Nothocercus julius. The sequence continues at coordinate 2,693,496 of VZSV01000108.1, read as the reverse complement.
ACTGGAACTGCCTACAGAATAGGAAACACCAAGAGCTCAGGAATGTTCTGCTGAAGTCAATAGGAACAACAGGGCTAGCAGGCACAAGTGCAATCAGAGGAACATAAGTAGGCAGCTGCCATTAAGACTTCTGAAAGTTTTATGGGAAAAAAAAAAAAAAGAGGAGGAAGTGAAAATAATAATGAAATGATTTCAGAGATTCATAGGTACTTCTTCCTCATCAGCAAGAAAGGAACGTCTGAAAAGCACAACCAGTTGTTAATAGTGAGAATTGGAACATTCAGTATTACATAAAGCTAGGAACAGTTAGGTCACAAAAACTTTGAAATACTGATATATTTACAAATATGTATTTTTAGCGCAACACAGAAAGCCTTAGTCATGCCAAAATAAGGAATATTATGTTCAGAGCACCAGTTGGAAAGGGTGTGATAAACTGGAAAAGTATTTGTTAAGGTCTTGAGAAAAGGATGGTACAAGTTAATTAGGATATAAATGAAAAAAAAAAAAAAAAAAAAAAAAAAAAAAAAAAATTTTTCTTTTTTTTCCTAAAAAAAAAAAAAAAAAAAAAAAAATCTGTGAAAGAAAAAGTGAAGCATCAGATACTAAGTGCAGCTACTGGAATTACAGTCACAAGATTCAATCAAGTCAGAATTGTAGCTATTCAATATATTGCTTTTATAAAGAAGTGTGGGTTATATAGTGGCTAAATACATTTCAATACATTTCCTCCTGTTTCATTGTAATACACTGCTAGAAATAAGAGAAGCTGTAAATCCCAATCTAAATTAACTGTGAGAACTGTGTGAAGACAAATATATAGAACTCTCTTCAAAGACTTGCGTCATGAAATACAATGAGGAAAGAAAGTCATATTAGCTAAATTTAAACTAAAAAAAAAAAAAAAAATCAATTAAACATATAAATTTGCCAAGTCATCTCCCTGCCTACTTCTAATACCAGAGAACAAGCTAAAACTGAGGAGGAGAAAAAAAAATGGGGGAGCAGGGGGAAGGGAAGGGGCAAGGGAAGTAGATAATTTTCTGGATGCAAATTCCACATCATAATTAAAATCGCTTCAGATATCCAAATTGAATTGGAAATGAAGTTATCAGTGAGTTTACTCAACTCTAATGAGTACTAATGCTTGGCTCATGTTTCTGAATTAATTTATGTGCATGCATACTTTTCTCTCACTACATACATATCATCAGCAGGACTGCAGCATATGAAAGAGGATATGTGACAAAGTTGTTATATATATTAGAATACTGTAACTGTACATATCAGTCATCACATTACCAAAAAGCTCCAGAATTTAATTAATCTTCATTTGATAATCTATCAGAGACATTTATTTACCAATTTCCAAACATTCCCCACAGCACACAGGCCCATAAACAAACCTCTACTTCATCTAAATGATTCTAGTAAGTTACATGTCTAGCCCACACCTGAATATTATTTTCAGACCTGAATATTATTTTCCATGTATTTTATTTTCCTATTTTGCTTATATATTAAAAATTATATTTGTTTCCATTCTTTTTATTCCCCCAAAACAGGCTTTAAATATATATATTTTTTTTTTTTCTCTCTGAAGAGGCTGAAAAATACTTTTATTTCTTTCATAAACAGGCAGTTGCCTCTTCTAAGAGAAAAGTATTTTCCTGTTTTATTAACATTATAATCATAAAAAGAATAAAGAATAATGGGGGCTCTCCCCCTTTTTTTTCCAACCTTGTTACAGGGTCAGATAAAACATCAAAACAACATTAACATATCTTTTATATTAAGTTTCATTGCAATTTCCTCCTCGCTTGTCTCTCAGTTTATATTTTTTACTAAGGTGCTAAAATTTGCTGAGAAAAAAACATCCAAGATCACAACAGACTATATGTAAATGTAGATATAAGTATACAAGTAAAAACCTGCACTTTAAAACCATCTACCAAATTGTGTTCTTAGATTGTTTCCACTTTGTCTGGTAAATGGGCAAATACTGTTTAGCCTCAAATTCCATCCTTCATCATAACTCAAAACAAAATCATTACTTTTTTAAAACTATCTTTAAAGCTTACCTCAGTATCCTTACTGATCAAGGATGAGGGTCCTGAAATGTTTATATTCTCACCTCCCTCGGAAGGAAGGAACTGATAATTCACAGCCTGATAAAGAATCTGTAAAGACAGAGTAAATAAAATCCCTGTCAGTGAAATAATGATATATAAGAATTGTAACTCTGATGTAACCAGAAAGCCAATAACTTGGAATGCTAAAACTTCCATAAAAAATAAGGGGTGGGGGGCACTGTGAGAGATGAAGGGAGAACACACACACATATATATACATCTCATATCCTCTTACTGTTGTACATACTTGCATACATATCAGACCCACTTGCTATTGTAGTCACCTTTTTTTGCATTTTTCATACAATGCAAGACTTGCTTTCACTTTGTTTAAATGGAGAGCACTCTGTTGCATAACACAAGCGAAAGAATATCAATGAAAAACGTAAGTTATAACTGTGTTACTGAAGTGACAGACAACTTTATATAGGCAAGCATAACAGAACAAGATATATAGTTGAACGAGCAGAATTTCTATACCCAGAAACAATACAGAGAGAATTTCATCAGAAGTTCATGTTGACCAGGGGATATTAAAAATTTATTTGCACCTACCCCTCTCAGAGAAAAAGTGTTTAAACTAAACATGTACGGCCACTGATGAATAGAGCTGGAAAACTTTTGCATAGCTTATAGTGGAAGCTACCACTGAATTTAAATAAGGTATGACACTCAGAACTGCATGATACAAGGAAAAAGGAACTGAGCATGGGCGTTTAATGGAAATCTTAACTTATCGAGGCAGCTGGACAGCACCAAATTAATCACAGTGCACAGTTGCTGAAAACAATATTGCACTAAAAGGGAAGCCTGAATGAAAGTTTCACTCCCAAGCTTTGTGAAGAAAAGAGAATCCTTTCCTTTGAAGAAGTAGGACGTGAGACAATAAACTGCATAGGCAGCTGCACTGCACATCAGCTAAACAAAAAGGAAGTCTTTGGAAGGAACGAGTCACCAACACAGACACGGAATTGACAGAAAGCCTAACAAATTTGGGTTTATAAAATGCCAAAAGTTTGCTTGACCTTAAGCTGTAATTCCAAGCCCAAGGCTGTAAAGGGAAAAAACAAGTTTCTCCCTTTTTTTTTATTTCTGTACTAAAGAAGTCTCAATCCTGCAAAGATTCCACTTATACTGAAGCTCATATTGTACCTCTTCCTCTCCAATTTGAGTGTCTTTCATAAGTGGCTTGCAGGAGCTAGACTTGATTTCAAGTGCTTTGCAGCATTTTATTCTTATACCATTTTATTACTGAAGCCTTTCAGCTGCACAGACTGCTTTCATATTAATTAATATGAATTCCTGAAAGTAATAGCACATGGGTCAAACCAGAGTTAAGTTGAAAGAAAATGTAACCTTTCGACAACATATATTTCTGCAGTACAGCTTCAGGTAAAACCTTTCAAAAGGTTTTCTGTCACCATGCCAAGACTTATCGTCAAATGGCACCAGCTATGTGTTGTCACACATATATGCCACCAATTGGGTGCCCTCAAACCGGATCTGGTTAAGAAATTAGTCATTGCAATTTTAATAAGAGGATATATATCCAAGCCTTCACTATTTTCATTAAAATCATTACACAGTTGAAATCAGTGAGGAAGAAAATTCATCATATAGAATGATACAGAATAGAGGTAGAGATCATAAAAGAATACACATTTAAAGGACACTTAAGTTGTATTACAAGGTATAAAAACCTGACAGAACTTGGAAAGCATATTAGAAAGAAGTCCTTAAATACATTTGCCAAAAAAAATGTTGATCAGATATACAATGGTGATACTAGAGGTATTATGCACTTAAGAACTAAAATGCAAGTTCATTCCATAGAAAAGTAATTATAAGAGATCTTATCTGTTACAATTCACCTGTGAAAACTGAAAAATACTGTAGAATAGATATAATCTTGCTAGAGAATGGGAAGAAAAAAAGAGCACAAATTTAAAAATGAACAAGGAAGTCCCCTCTATTACCTTGGGAAACACTGAACTCGCAAGCAAAGTTTTAGAAACACCTACCTGTGTTTGCAAGGAGCTGCTCACTCCCAGCAATGTCTCTATGGCACTTGGTGGACAGTGAGTCAGAGCAAAAGCCATGAGTTCCTGACGCATCCCCAAGTCATGGTAGCCCTCTGACTGACCTAGCTGACTGCACACTTCCCAGCTTTTAGAATAGCCTGCAAGGGAACACAAAATTTGCTTCTGAAGTTGGTACTTCACCAGCTCACACTTCAACCAGCAGACATCTGCATGCACACTACGTATACATCATGGGTGTCTTACTGCAATAAGAAAATCAGAACATGCTTCTTCAGAGTTTATTGTTAAACACATCATACTAATAATTGTAATAAATAAAAAAAGTATTTTGCATTTTCAAAAAAGTTGAACTCATCTCAGATTTTCCTGTCTCAAGACTGAAAAGACACCCAGAGTAACAACTTTAATCTTCTTTTGCATTCTGACATACATACATGCCATTTACTTCAACTCATATCCTTATGCATACAGGTTTTATAATGCATGTATAATCACAAATATTTTAAATGCCTTTGATGGACAGCTGAAGATCTAAAAGATGAACACATTCCCATTAGCTGCCATCACATAAAAAGTACAAACAGAATATTTCACCAGATGCTAAATGGCCTTGAATACTTCTTAATTTGCAGCTTACATAGGAGCCATATTTCATACCGTCCGTGTTCCACAGTTCACATGCTGAGTTTTTACTGTTACTTTAGGTTGGACAATTTCATATTTTACAGCCAGCAGAATCTCAGTGGACTCAGACTATGATCATCATCACATCAGCCCCATTTATTCACTTCACCTGTGGCCATGAGTTCTTGGCAATGCATACTGGCTGCCTTGTAGTCCTGGAAACTGAGAGCTTGTTCTACTAAAAGGATTAAAACTTGACCTTTTCTTTCCATTTGGTCATCTCCTGTAAGAAAAATTGAACATTTTTATTAGGTACTTGGAAGTAATATTCAATTTTACTACCGTATTTCATAAAACTCCATGCCACAGTATAAAAAGATCCACCTTGTAGAAATATAATTACCTACTTTTTTCCTGAAGGAAACAATAAAAACAGTTACCTATTTTAAAAGCATTGGCTTCATAGATAGCTAAAGAATCCACGCAGCATATTATGTCCATGGTTTGTTTTTTTTTTTTTTAAAAAAAAAAAAAAAAAAAAAAAAAAAAAAAGAGTTTGAAAATAAAGCAAACATAGTCATTCATGTGATGGCCAAGACTGAAATAGATCAAAACTGCTATTAAAGTTAAGGGACATAAAAATCCAAATATTGACAAAAACAATCACTCCTTCTGTGAACTGTAATAGCAAAAGACTTCAGAAATTTATGTTTTGCTACAGTACACAAAGCCCTCCAATTCAACATCCACCTTTATGGAACCAAATGATTCATGAGAAGATAGATATTAAAATTCCTACTCTGCTGAATTTACAGAGTAGAACCGAGAGAGTTTTACATCATGCACTTATCTTGATCGCTAGATTTTCTACAGTGCCTCTTCTCCCAACTATATGAGCGCAAATGAGTAAAAAATAAATAAAAACAACAACAATACATTCCAGGCATGATAAAACTCTATTACTAAAGTTTCATGACAGATGACTTGACACACAAATACTGGCTGTGCAGGAAGGTAAGAGTTTTTTCATCCACCCCCACAATTTTTTTTTTTCTGTTCTGTGTACTCTGAAAATTTATAGAAGTTTATAAACAAAAACAAGGACTGCAAAATATATGTATAATGCTTTTTTGTTATAGTTGTACAGACTGTCTCTGGGGTAAAGCATATGCAAGTACCCAATAATGTTTCCCCACATCTTATATTCTCCATAAAGGAAGGGGATTATGAATATTATGGACAACTCCCCTCCTTTACTAGAAACTTATTTCTTACCCTTTTCCAATTTAGAAGGAACACAACAGAATTGAAGTATTATTTATATAGAAATAGACATCTAGATACCAGTTGGTCCAGTCTAGTGCTCAAAGGAATGTTTATGTCCACGCACTGTTTCAAAAAATAGCTAAACATACACAGAAAAATAAGCCCTAGCTATTTA
>VZSV01000108.1:2623470-2687232 GCA_013398735.1 Nothocercus julius | reverse complement strand
AAAAAAAAAGAAATTCAATGCCAACTTCCTGATCATGTCCTTCTCCCTATTACTAAAAATATATTTTAAGGAGTCATTACTGTTGCATTCATCTGAAAAGGCAATGGTTCATGAAAGTCTATTACTACAACTTCTGAAAAGTAAGTACTTTAGAAGGTTAGACAGACACATTTCCAAAGGCTATTTTGAAAGGATATGTTCTTAAATTATATAGCTGTTACTTATAGACTATATATTTATAGATTGTATAAGCCTACTTGATAGATCCATCAGATGCATTACAGGTAAAGTGAATTTCTTTTTAAAGCAACTACAGAATTGTGCTAGAATGACACTCATGGAAACGAAGCCACACGCCTAATTACAGGTTTCAGCCAACCTCCCCTAGTCCCAGCACATCGTGACTAGCTCAGCAGTGACAACAGCTTGGCCTTCACCGCTCCATCTTCGGCCTCTCACCTCACTGCCACCACTGCCTGCGCCAGCAGCCCTCGCCTCTTGGAAATTAGTCACATCCAAGAATCTTCAGTTGCCAAACACGGCACGTGCTGGTTTGCCTGCTGGAATTTGAGGATTTCTCATCTAGCAATTAAAGACGACAAAAAGATGTTTCCATCTGCAGAAGTTAAATTTAAACTGAATTTCATAAGACATTTGTAGTTCTCACAGACCACTGGCTGCCCACTCCACCCTGAGAATGCTAATACCTGGGGAGAGATTTGTCCAGTTGGAAGACAAAGGAAAGGCAGTAAGATGGACCAAACTGTTTTTAATCCAGTCTTCAACTAGATGAAATAATCTCTGATATTTGTTATTATGTAAAAACACTGGGGCTGGAGGAGGAACACTTGGAGCAAGGAACTCCTTTCCTTTTTTCTTAGTTGTGTCTGAGAAGTCATACAGTGACTAGTCTGTCCATTCCCCCTCCTTTCTTCCCCCTCATCTCTCTTCGCTAAATGAGTTGGCTGAAGTAGGATAGACCTGTGCACGTCTACTGCAGGCATCAAATACACAGATCCTTCTCTTCCCATTCTATGCTATACTTTTTACTCTATCTCCATTCTTCTCCCATTTAAACCGCCATAATCGTCAAGTATATTTTTATGCCACAGAATGACTGTCAGTTCCAATACGACTAGTGAAACCCCTGCAAAACACAGTCAGAGCCTTTCTTCATGGGGCTTTCATTGCCTCAATAGTACAGGCACTTAAAATATCACCTACTCTAGGTTAGCAGCATGTTCTTATTCCTACATTCAAGCAGGAAAAAGAAGCAAAAAAAAAAAAACAAACAAACAAACAAAAAAAAACTTGCTGCTGTAGCCTCATGGCTTCTCCTTTGAAGAGATTTTTAATAAACGCTTACAAAAGTGAAACAGTTTTTTTCATTCTAAATTGCTCCCCTGCCATTTTGACAGACACCCAAGCTCTAAAAAACAAAAAATGTGTTCAGTAAGGGGAAAAATATATATATATATGTATATATTAAATAATAACCCTATTTTATCACATAAATCGGTATTAATTTTTAATGTTACTGCCTGGCACCCAGATTCATACAAATCAAGTTCAGAAACCAGAATGTATTATTTTTGCTTGCCTTGTATTATTTGTGCAATCATGAGTGTGTCCATCTACAGGTGTGTTCAGTTCATTAGGACTATTCCTTTGCACCATGACAGATGCACTACTATGGGTTACTCTGATCAACAAGATGAGAGATCCTCCAGGTTTTCTTTCCCATTCCCCCTATTCTTCTATTCTAAGACTTAACATCTGAGCACAGAAAATCTGAGCACAGGTTAAACTTGCTAATATCACCTTATGGATATTAAAGTGAGCTAAATTACCATAAACATGTTGAAAGAGAAGAGAAAAATCAAACAGAAAATTTCTAGAATACTTCAGAAATTGTCACAATAAAGTGTAATGTTCATTGCACCTTTTTGAAGATCGTAACAATAAAAAATACCCCAAACTTTTTTTTTTTTTTTAAACTCCTTTTTACTCTTTTATTTTGTAAACAAATAATTACTTAAAATAATAATACTTTCTTAACTGAGTGTGGATTAAACAAGGATCACGAGACTTGGAACACCTCCAGTTCCTTTATCAGCTTCAGATTTCACTTTGCTTATATGTGAAATTGAGATAACACTTGAATGCCTGTCTTAGAGAGGCAGAGATAATGAGGCTTAAGAAGATTTTACTGTCATTAATCAAGTATTGCACAGCAGTTAGGAGCACAGATCATATATAAATACCTAATGTTCTACCTTCAACAAGTATGAATATAAATTCTATTGCTTGCTTTCAATGCTACTCTCTAAAATTACAAACTCTATTAAGAGAATATACTAAAAAAATGCTATAACACTGTTATATAGAATTTATATAATTATAGATTTACATATTCCAAATAGGTTCTTTCTAAATCAGCAACCAAGTTGGAGAGGAGGAAAGGTTGTGACACATCTCTCCAGTTAATAGATAAAAAATTGCCAGACACATCTGGTGGTTTAAGAATTGAATTGGCTGCAAATTTAGGAATGCACAACCAATACAGGTAAGCTCTGTATACAGGACAACAATTAGAACTTCTTTGACAGAAACAATGACTCAAACCAGGGTTACTGTTTAGGTACTAAAATGCAATTAGGGACCAAAGACAACTTCCTTCCAGCAACATATTTTTAAGTAACTCATCAACAAGCTAGCCCTTAAAAACCTTCAGCTTCTAAGCTCTTCATCGACATCCAAACTCAACCCAATATATCTCTCTAGCACCATTCCCTTGTATCATAAGCTGCTAGAAATCAAGTTGCCCTTTCCCAATAGTTATAAAACGGTTAACAAAAACTAGCTGTTTTATATTGGCAAGTTTTTATTTTTAATATCTTAAAATAAAATATATTCACTTATAATTAAGTCAAATTAAGAGCTGCCCTTTGGACAATAAAATATAATTTGTGGGATAACATTAACTTGTTATCCTCTTTATGGCTAGCAAGTTCTAAATAAATAAATTACGTTAAAAAAATTCTTCACCATATGAAAGTGCAACTCAACAAAACTAAAATTATGAGTTGACAGACAGATAAATTACATAAATTACATAAATGCCCTTTATAAATATCTTGCTTTCAAATCTTTTTTTTTTTTTTTTTTTTTNTCTATTAAATTTTAAGACAAACTTCATTTACGGATGAATATTTTCATTTACAGACCATTATTAAGGCTATGCCAGCATTCCACCTAGTACTCTGTTTTTAAAGCAAGAGTTGTTCTATGCAAATCACCTAAAATTTCAAATTCAGTGTAAGGCTACCTATTCAAGCAGTCAAAGTACACACAGCAGTAATTCACATTTATTTAGCGTAAGGGACAAAAGAAATAATGGCAAATGTCACAGCAGTGTTTTGTTCACTGACATACACTTTTATTACAAAAATTTCATAATTACCAGAAAACAACTACCGTCATTACGCCTCAGGTTAACCTTGTAAAGTCACAGAGCCCAGTATTCTTTGAATAAATACGTATTTTTTTCCATGTAATTACTTTGATTATCATTTACCTCCTTAAAAAGTAATGGCCGGTCACACACACACACCACCACTGCCACAAAACAGGAGACTGTTTCATAATTTGGGTTTGAATCTCTCTTTAAAATCTTTCATTTCAATTATGTCCAAGTTTTACGACGATTATAAAGCTAGCACACTGGCAATCTATTACCATATCAACGAACTCCATATGGACTCCTTAAAATTCTCTACCTAATTTATGTTACTTCTCATCTTTTCTCCTCTGGAGGCAGGAGGTAGCAGTTTTGCTGCCATGTTCAAAGGAATGTGTTAGGGCACCGTATGCCCTGATGCTTCAATAAAGTACCAGAATAATAATATTGGGGAGAAACCATGACTTTTATATTTTTAAGCTTTACAGAAGCGCTTTGGATTTTGATTTTCTTCTTTGATTTTCTCCCCAAAAAGAAAACCATCCAGATTCATAAAAGAGAAGGCCTAGAAACCCTGGCATATTAGGAAAAAGAAATTTTAACCTGATGTGGGGGGATGGAAGGGAGAAGCTGTTGTATATCAGTCTTCCCTTTTGAATCAATATGAATATACCATCTACTTCAAGACTTTTAAATAGTGAGGTAATGTGACCCTCTTGTGTTGGTTCTTGATATAGGAGATTATCATTGCAAAATAAACATTACTAGGTGATTGGAGCCAATCTACATAGTTTGGTACCATGCCCTCCCCTCTCACCTTTCAAGCAGCCATGCTAATAAGCACAGGGCTTTCTAGAGTGACAATGTTATCTGCTGGGACGTGCTGTGTGCCTTCTTTAGGACCCAGTCATCTCAGGTGATCAAAGTTACTTCTGCTTCTCTGTTCATCATCATAATCAACTTCATTTAATAGTTCCCTCCTTCTGTATGAGCTATTATGCAATAATTGCCCTTTTACTTCCTTCAAGATGTCCTTCAAGATGTTCAGCTCCTCAAATGAATATTCAAGCTATGCAACACATTATTTTTAGCACACAAAGGAGATGCACCAAGCATAGACAAAAGTCTGTCTAATAACTGAAATTTATGCATCACATTTGACGTTTTTCCCTCTAACCTAAACAGAACTGTTATTAAATCAAACTACCTTATTTGACAGGGATAAAAGATTTACTGCAATTTCAGTACTACCGATTGACTCTAAGACATAAAATATTCTCGTCCATAACTCAAATCTGAAATGAGCTTTTGTTCAAAATCTGTATTAGACAAGGCTGTTCTTATTTCATGCAGTAAAGATGGTTAGAAAGATGACCTCAAGATCAGTTGTTTTACAGGCAAAATATTTCACTCCTGTAAAATATTTCATTCCTCCCTGATGACTGCTCTTCCAGAGGACTTTAGTGACGTCCTTGAACAGACATGCTAATGATCAACTCAACTGTCCTAGGGCATAACAAATATATATGTCATATTGCAATCCAGTGTTTTATAACCATTTACCTGCAATCTTCAATAAATTTGCAAGCCCCAGGAGCTTAGCAGACTGCTTGTAGTTTGTTGGCGACTGAGTAAGGCAGTCCTTGATGAGGCTAAGTCGATCTGAACATAAACGCACTGTTGGAAAAAGAACAGGTGTTAGAGACTCTATACTTTAATCTTCTAGGCATGTTTCTTTTTAAACATTGTACTCATAGAAACAGTGCCTGTGAATATAAGAATGCGACCATTTAAGAAAAATAAAAAAAGCTCAAAATTACTTGCATGTACTTCCTCAACTGAATCTAAAAATCTGAATCTGGAATGCTAAATAACACTCTATCTAGTCCAAATCATTGGCAAGTCAGGTTGGGAATGGAAGAGGAGGAGCTGTTTTTAAAGAAAGAACTGTTTTAAAGAAAAAGTTATTTTTGCTTTGGGTTTGGAGACTCAATGTTTTTAAACAATTCTCGTTTTACACCTTCAGAGGACATTTAAGAAAAATATCGTTTTGCAAGATTCTCAAAGACTGTTAAAACAGATATTACTGAGTTCTTATGCACTTATTCACTCCAAACGCAGAGCAATATCTTGCAAATCTTCCACATAAAAATAAGAGGAGGGAAAGCACTCCTATTCATACACTATGTCTAAATCAGAAGTTATTAGATCTACAAATAATAACTAAAAAAGAAGGAGCAGAGGGGGAAGCAAAGAAACACTCAATTAACAGAAATTCCATTAACAAATTCTAGAAATCAAATTAGGACAGATAACAAATGGAGAAAAGAAGGTTACAGACTTAGCTCTATTTTTAATATTCTACCATGTGCATACATTTACATACAGCAGCAAAAGTTTTCAATAATTGACTATACAACTGAGATTTGCCGAAGTACCTAAACATAACTAAAAGTAGTCTGAAATACCATGGGTCAAACACAGTTTCAACAGTACTAAGATGAACATTTTTACTTTGTATTAATGAGTAATCTACAGTGAACAGCCAGTAGAGGTGTACCAGTCGCTATGTGAACACTACTTTCCCTAAAACACATGACACAAATTAAAGTTCTTAAAACAGATTTTGGAGGATGAATAGGCAGCCACTCCCAACTACTGAAGACACTATCAGGTAAGTACCAGCAAGAAGTTGCTGGTTTTATAAGTTATTAACTTACATTAAAATGCTTAAAGTTTCATGAGTATTACCAATCTGAATGGGGTCTCACACTATCTATTTAAGCACATTCTCAATGTAAGATTAAAGAGCAATAGAGATTTTTTTCATCTTGGCAAAGCTGCTGTTTGCACTGAATACAACAGCTCCATTTGTATACGTTACAGAAGCATATTAAATTACCACATCTTAAATACACAAAGAATTAAGAACTTTGGAGTTGTTCTCCAAAGGTAGAGCTTTATAAATGTGCTTAGACTTTTTAATCACAGCAGGATATTACAACCTATTGAAGGGTATAAGACTAAAAATACTAACCAAAATACACAGCTTGGAAAGCATTCAAACCCTACTCAAACTTCTGGAACGTGCATATGCATTAAAAACAATTTACAAATAATAACAATAATAAGAATAATAAAAAACACTCTGTTCTTTTCCTAGCTCTTTTGAAAATACAAGCCTTACAAGCCTTGGCAATTTTGCTTACTTTGTCATTAAGTTGTAAAAGAACACAAAGAGAAAAGAAAGAACGGAAGAGATGTGCAAATTACGAGATGGAGATGACAAAAGCAGAAAAGAAAAGCAGTAAAATTTGAGAAGTCTTCCAGTCTTAAAAAAAAAAAAAAAAAGAAAAAAAAAAATCTCAGCACAGAGCCAGATATTACACACTTAATCCAATAACATTCAGTGCCATTAATGCTCAGCACAGAAAGCCTGGTCCCCAGCTCTCAGGCCTATAATGATCACCTCCTAGCCTGACGTTTCTCCCTTCTATCCTGTCTCAGAGCTCTTTTCTGGCAGTCTTCCTGGAGTGCTTTCAATAATACCAAATGTTCATGCTGTTTCTCATGGTTGTCCACATAAGGATACTGTACATTTAGTTTATTGAAAACTATTGCTTTCACCTAGAAAATGTCGTACAACCTATTATTAATAAATCATATCACATTTTATTCTCTTATCCTTTTTATCTCCATGTCTTTAACCATCCTTTCCTTCAAATATTTTCCCAGAAATTTTCCGCACCACTGGAATCTGAGTTACAAAATAATTTTAAGTTAAAGCAAATCTCCATAAGATCTAAATTGCAAATGTGTGCTTGTATTGTCCTTTTGTTACACAGGAATACATTTAATAATGGAATGTGCCAACGGAGACATGAAGAATACCTACATATAAAATAACTCTTTTCCATGTACTATTTTACAGCTCAAAAGCATGTGAATAAGTATGAAATATTTTATAAATTAAAGGTGAACTTAAGTGTTTCTAATGAAGTCACCAGGAGCTTCAGACACTCACTTTCGATCTGCTAAAAAGTCCTACTAAAAATAAGCCTAAGAACAAATTGTTGGCAGACATCTCTCCTATCTCACATCATCTGAAAAACATCTGAAGATACTGAAAAAATCCTGAGGTCTGTGCCTGCCACAGGCTTGGGAGGGAGAGGTGGAGAATGGGGGTGATGTACCCTTAGTTTAACTGTACAAGATGCTGTTGACTCTATTATGGACCTAAGCTATGTGTTTGGTTGGATTGAATTATATAACTACAGTTTTTAAATAATAAACTTTGCCAAGCATACTTATACAAGTGATTCAAGTAACCATGTAAAGAGGAGGAATATGAAGTACCTTGTAATGGCAGTATTTTCACACCAAATTCTTCAAGGTAACCAAGAGCACGAATGAGATCTAGCTCCTCTTGAATAGCACTTGGACAGTCAACAATTAGTTGTAGACAGCACCTAAAGCAAGAAGGAATACTATTTGTAGAAAAAAGATCAACTCCTTCCTTTATGAATGAAAAACAACACTGCCAATCTGAACCAACTGCCAAAATGCTCAGCTGGTACTGTGACATAAATCATAGGTGTTTTACAGAATAATCCTGTTAGCTGGTTAAGCGTTTTAACCAAATTCTATTCTTGGATAGCAATAATTTAATAATTTTTTTCACTGGATTGTAATAAGAATAGTGTCTAACTCCTCTGAAATTAGAGTTGCAGAAAATTTAATGAAAGAGAGACACTTCAGACTTCTCTATTTAAACATACAATTACTTTGGGAAACATTTTTCTTGACCAATCCTAGTCTTTGGTGCTGCCATATACTAAAAGCAAAAAGAAAAAGTCTGTATGAAGTTGAATCAAAATGTAAGATCCTTTGTCAGAAGTTCCAGTATTGCAAACTGCATTCAACAAATGTAAATAAAACTGATACAACACAAAATAAAATTGTTTCAAAAAGAAATAGATTTCTATATAATTTATTTCAAGGTACGCATTTTTAAAGTAAAATTTTCACCATGGTACGATATGTTCATATGTTGTCTTAGTAATACATATTTAACAAGCAATACACACGCAAACTCACTCTCAAAGGTTTACTACTACATGTAAAATGTCTTACTACATCGTGCTCAAAAATAAAACTATTTTATCTCTGCAATTTGTCAAATTAATTAATTACAAACATTTTGACTATATTATATACTATATATTTTGAGATATTTTTGAACATCTCAAAAAAAAGCTTTGTATACCCCAATGTGTACATTGAAGTATACAAGTATACACTACTACAGGCTAACATTAATACATCTCTTTCTTGTAATAAATTGTTAATGTACTTTTTTATTTTTTCTTTTGGGGTTTAAGTGTCTTGGGGGAAATGGAAAAATAATTTGGATGAAAGAATATATCTAAACTTACACAAGGATGATCACTAATACCACAACCTCTACATGTAAACCTCCATGGACTGCAGACTCTTTATAAAAAGCTGCTCTATGCCTGAATCTCCTTCGGGAGCAAAATTTGGATTATTCCTTAGCATAACAAAGGAGGATGTTCTCGAATGAAATAACACAATTTGAAGACCAGTGTAAGGAAAAATGAATGAACAATCAATAAGCTATTCTCTGTTTGTACTAGCAACCGGGGCCACAATTACAGTTCAATGCCAGAACACAGAAAAGGTTCAAACAGCACGCACAGAATAAATTCTTATGCCTGGAGAAAGACTTATACTTTTCCTCAATCCAGATCTGCAGTAGATCATTACAGCAATAACAGACAGCAATGGCCAAGGATATTGTTTCCATTTACCACATTATTTTACAGTAAGAAAAGCAAGTTTATGTTATCTTTTACAGTAAAAGCAAAATTCAAGTTTAAATTAAAAAAAGCAGTATGTATTGACATATACAGTAACTGTGAATATACCTGGCCAAATCCATGCAACTATCAGTCAAGCTGGTAGAAGAATTGAAATATTCCCTGCCAGCAGCCAAAACTAGTTGGATACTTTTCTCATAGCTGACTCTATACTGTGGCTTCCCCTTCGAGGTAGTTAGCGGGTCCACTGACCAAATACTGCAATGCATCATTTGTCCAGCCAAGTGGATATTATCTATACTGCTTGAGCACAAAAGACTTTCCGTGAATATCTAAAAGAAAGAACAGTAGTTTAATCATTTGCAGTAAGAACTTCAAGAAAGCACTTTTACATTCTGTAGAACAATTCCCTTTGAATAAAAGGATCTTTGAAGTTATAAGAATGTATTCAGACTAAGTAGAAAACAATAAAAAAACTCCCTAAGTAAAACTAAAATTAACTAAGCTCTTTCTATGTCATGCAGAGAAAAAAAAATATGAATTTCATTGCTATAATAAAAATTGGCAGTTAGACATAATTTATACCTGAATTCTGAACTATCAAAATGCATTCAAGAATCTTAGAAGCCATTTCAAGATTAAGATTTTAAAAATAAAATTACAAAAGGACAAAATTCTTTTTCTTGAAGAATATTTAGGAATGATCATATATAATAAGGTTTAAGGTTTTATCAACACTATCTTCACAGAATGTATATTAATATATTGCTGTTGCTGCATGAAACAATTAATTGTAGGTCAAAAACTTGAAGAAACTCAAAACTGTCTGAACTTCTTTCAAAAATATGGATCATATATGTTGCAGAACCAGTCATCACTATAGTCTTAATTTAGCAATATATGGATTAAAACACTTCAGAAAATATATAGCAGGTGCAAGAATGTGACCTTTGTCAAAGGTTTCTAATTTCATGAGGATTTCTTAGCTAATAATCACCTCTCCAAATCATCTTATGCTTTGCTTTAGAGCGCTGAAGGACCATGGATCTATGATTCTTAAAAAAAAAAAAAAAACAAAAAACAACATACTATTTGGACCGATTACCACTTCGTAAGATGCAATACTACAAAACCATTTGTTTTGCCTTTTTTTTTTTTTTTTTTGGAGGTTCATAGGTTAAACTTATCATTAATAAAAAACTAATACAACTATTTCATATTAAGATCACAGCAAAGATTAATGCTCTAGCACATTAAAATAATGCACTTCAGTTTAAACAAACTTCCAAACATAGTAAGACTGTCACAAAACCAGAAACATGAAATATATTGCAGATTCCTTCATGCAACTTCAAATTGTAGTTGCAGAGTGATATTTATTGCTTGAATCCCAATTATTTTTTCTCTTAAGATTTTTTCTAATTTTCTTTCAATAATTCTCCCAAGAGCTAATCAAACTAGCAGCCATAACAAACTAAATCTGTAAGCTGTAATAAAGAAGCCTTACACTATTAAGCTTTTAAAGGATGCCAAGATCCTATACAGATTACAGAGGTCATAGCACAGATTTTGCAATAAACTACAGTATACTGAAGTAAGAATGTAAGTAAGTTTCTGCTTTGACTGTAAACACCATAAATGAGTCAAACAGACAATCAGCAAGTAGTATAACGCATGAGACTGTATTTCTATTTGTAAGCAATACTATGAAATGAGAATTTGCCACTTACTTGGGACATAAATCAATGGAGAGCCCAAAAAACTCACCTCATAGCAAGTATCTGCATGTAAGCATGTATATACTTTCTGCTGCATGTCCAACATATCCTGAAGCAATTCTTTCCAGTGTGTCTCACTGACTGATGGTTGCCTATGAACATTTTTTAAATTAAATATTCTCTTCAACAATTTTAAAGAAAGGCTGATAATACTACAATTTTGTCATCCAAAAAAAAAGGCAGTTTTCTTGAAAGCTATTTCAATCTATAATTGCACTTTTAAGTAAAAGTGGTTTAAAGACAGAATGCTTCTACTGTAACATCAAAACAGTGCCTGCAGGATAAATTTTTGTTTGACATGAGTGAAATACTTGAATTTGTTTGTTTTCTGTGGAATGAGATAGGGATTTAAGCACATTTAATCACAATCTTATACTAGTTCAAAGGTTCATGGAAGATTTTGATTACTTCAGAAAGTTGGAAGTGTTGCCTTCATGGTGATCCAATAATTGGGTAAAAACAAATTTGTGACAGTCACTGGAAATCACTAGAGTGCATTCACTATAAGCAATCATAAAAGACTAACCAATTGACTACAAACACAGTAGAATAAAGCAACAAATTATTTTGTTCCTGGAACAATAGGATTCAGATCCTTTACCTGGAACCACAGTATCTTAACCCACAGAGTACCCTATTGAAGTTCATGTGCCATTATCAAAACTTATACAAATAAATAGGTTATGGATGTTGATGAAGACATTGTTTTCACTGAGCATTACACAGTGGAAAAAAAAAAGTCACTGTTTTATATATGCACACTAGTCCAACTCACAATGATTTTTTCATGTGACTAATACTTCTCAATATTAGTTTCCATTTTTGCAAAGGAGCTTTACAAGCTTTGACTCTCAGACATTGAGTTTGTCTTTCCAAAAAAAGGAAAAAAAAATTTTTAGAGGTCTCAAAAAGCTTTCAGTATGTACCAGATAAGCACTACCCTTGCACCACCGATAAAAAATTGTCTGCATTTTAAACAAAAAAAGAAAAACAAACACACAGTACACTACCACACGGGCAGTTCTTTCCCAAGATTCAATTATTTCTTAATCTGCTCATTTCAGAAGCTGCATAATAACTCATCTACATATAGAAGTATGACTAAAAGGAGTCATTATGATAAAGCAAAATGAAAAATGTATCAGTAATAGAAGACGTAGCATCAGCAAGTTGAATCATTGAATTACTAAGAAAACATATTAAAGCATTCTTTTACAAATTCTACATTTCCCATAAAAATACATACACTTTAAAGGACACACTTACTATATGTTAATTATTATTCATCATAAAGTAGGCCATAGTCAATATGCCTTCCAGGCTTGTTAAACTTATCTAAGCACAAAAATATTGTCCTGCTTTAAACTCTTTGCAATATCTTTAATATCTGGAGAATACAGCCAGAACATTAAGAGTATTAGTCTTGAATTTTATGTGTTTTATGGGTGGTGTGTTCAGTCTGAACGCAACAGTTCTCTATTGTAACATCACAGAGAGGAATGCTCTCTGAAGATGAGCACTGCTACCTCCTTTCCCCTTCTTATCTCCAACTCTCTTTTGAATACTAACTTGCGACCTGTGTGCCTTGTCAGCCTAATCATCAGCTTCCGTGCCTCCTCCAGGTTGTCTTTTGTGTTTTTCACAAATGAAACAGGTTTCTGAAGTCCATGTTTCTCCAAAAGCTCCGATACACTGTAAGCAAACAGTCAAAATTTCTCAGTTCTGCACAGTTGCACAGCTACCTCTGCTGCAGTAGGCTTAAAGCTGTAACAGACAATGCACCCTAACACAAAAAAGTACCTCCATGTAAAGTCTATAACAGAAAGGATTAGCCAAAGTAACGTTATTTAATGAAAAACTTTAGAATTCTGTGGAGTTAACATAACTAAATAAATTGATGAAATATATCCACAGCTTTTCTTTTCAGGCCATTAAAAGCATTACAGTCCATCAAGATTAAAGTCGTCCCACAGATATTCCGAGTGTCCCTCCCTCCCCAGCTCACTCTCCACCAAAGATAATATTTCAAGAGAAATATTTGTATATTTGTGCGTATATTTTTGTAACATTCAAATAGTTAGAAAGCATTCATAATAATTAAGTTCTGAATACAAAAACTTGAAGATTACCATGCCAACAGCACAACATAAGACAAACATCCTCACTGTTTTCTTGTCAACATTTCTGGATATGCCCAGTAATTTCTGTAAGAATGTACAATTTATTTCGGTAAAATTAAATACCTAAGAATTCGTTCCAGTTCATCTACTTCATCATGAAGACCATTAGTTTTACCTGTTTCAGGCCTGCAAAGACAATTTTAAATAAGTAAAACAAGAGAATCACACTTTCGGCAATTTGCTGATATAAAGAAGTACTGGTAAGTTTGAAACGTTACTTTACTTTTGTAAAGGATCAACTGATCTTGTAAGATCCAACAGTTCAGGTTCTTACTGTCAGATTCTTGCTGGATGTATAGCTAAAACGGAGACCAAGCCTCTGCAAGAGCAGACTCTTCTGCGCTAAAGACTTTTCTCAGGATCTCTGCTTTCTACATGTCAAACATATGGGGGAACTAGATTATATCTCCTCTTCTTAGATTACATCTTCTCTTTCTGTTTATGCTTTCATTTTTTCTAGAACTATTCTTCCTTTGTACAGACTTTCTAGATTAAAACCTCTCCCACACAGCTATATTGCTGTTTATTAGCTTAAGGCACTATCAACTGTAACAAGATCAGCACGATTAGTAAGACAATACTAATATTCGGTTTCAATTCACAAGGATATAAAAGGCAAGGAAACTAATACAGGTTTGGTCTGTACTGCTAATTTAAACAACTTGATATATATTGGACACATTATTTGGTAGAGGAACTGAGACACACAAACATGACACACACACTCAGACTGCAATTCAGATTGGGACAGAATATTCAATATTATATACTTTTAATGACAGTGATTATTTAAAAATTGCCTTAGAAAGCAGAGCAAGAGCTGAAGTAACATTATCAAGTATTTTTAAAGCACTACTTTGAAACTACATTGAGCATACCTAAAGTACTTAAATTAACTGTCAGAAACTTCTTACCCATATCCTCTTTGTGGAAGGCATTCCAAAATATCGTAACAGAGGGCGAGCTGATCATCTCGTTCACAACTAAAAATACATTCAAGTGCTGTAATCATAAGCTGGTCTTGATCATGAATAATTTTTTGCTGACACTAACAAGAAAAGAAAGCAGCCATATAATACTTTGTTTCCTTTTTCCAGACAAACAGTTGAGTGTCTCCTGAAGTTACTGCAGATGTGCATACATCTTCTGGTTCTAATTAGAAGGTCTCCTCCTAACAACTTCAATAAAGTCACTGTTAAAGTTATAAAGCCTGAAACATAACTAAGCTGCTTATCTACATTGTGGACACCTGAAAGACCAAGGTACTCAATTTTACCCTGCTTGAATTTGACATAGGGTGCAAGGCAGACTACTATTAACATTGGTGGGATTTAATTTGTACTGTTTCTATATCTATCTGTCTCTATATATCTCTCTCCATATATAGATAACTGTGCACTATTTGATCCATTTACAACCTTCAATAGCATGTAAACCAGTGATCAATCTTTGAATGATTTTGAATTGTAGAAAAAGTATGAAATATTCATAAGGCTAAAAATCAAACATCAGAAATAAACCTGGTACTTTCAAAAGCATTCTTCTTTCTGTATCATTTACATTAACCCAAGCATATAACTCGGATCATAATTTCAAATAAGGTTTGGGAAGGGCAAGACTTTCATGTTATTTTCTCTGTTCTGGAACTACATAATTCTAGAATTATGTGGATAATTTGGTTGCTTTTTGCTGTTGGGTATTTTTTTTTGTTTTGTGTGTTTTTTTTTCTCTCCTATTATGCCAACAAAAGGAAAAGATGCAAAGACAGGGAAATTACTTTTGAGTAATTAAGAGATACTTAAGAGACAATCAAGAGAAAATGAAATGTCATTTTGAAATCATGAAAATAATTTCAAATGAAATGAAGATAATTTCAAATGAAATATTTTTTTCAAGAGAAAATATTAGTGAAATCACAAAACCATCATTCATCCCTTTTCTAAAAAGCGCTTTTGCCACAAATTTATTTTAAACACATCACCAAAAAAAACAGAACCAAGAATAGTTTTTAGACTAAATGTTTCCTATACTAGGTCAATATCATAATTACATTAAGTTGACAATCTCATCAAAAACAGATGAGTTGTTTCATAACTCATGCTTTAATATTTTTAATTAACATTTTCTATAAACGACAAATGTACAGTTCGAAAGGAAGGGAAAGAATTCAGAGAGAATCTGACTTAGAAGAAAAAACAGCCTTATTTATGAATTAACCTCTTCAACACAAAAAATTCAAGGAAAACCCATAGAATCATGAGGGTTCTTTACTTACAGAAGGTTTTGAATTCTGAAATATCTTCAGAGGCAGAGTCAGGTCGTCCCTTGCTAAAGTCACTAAATATTCTTTAAAAAGTGAATTTGCCAGACCAGGGGACTGATTTTCACAGCGGTGCAGAAATGGGATCATCCACTGATAAACATTTTTCACGTATTTTTCATCAGAGGACTGCAATGAGATGGAGGGAATTAGGGGAAAAATAGTGAACAAATTCAGGTTCCTTTTTCAAAATAGTAAAAAAGGACAGAACAAGTTTTGATCAATTTAATTTCAGCATTATTTGTCATAAATAACAACCAAGAGCAGAAGCCTGAACTTTCACTACTGCATAGATCACTATGATATGATCTACAGAAGCAATTCATCTTTTTGCTGCTACTGAAAAGCTTGGGGAAACCAAGCAGTACAGGAAAAAAGACCAATACAAGAACACCAAATTGCCTTCCTCAGGCAATTTTTGAATGAATAGAACATGAGTTTGCACCCATGTCAGAGTAACACTACTTTTAATATTTCAGTAAACAAGAACACAAGACAAGAAAACAAAAGGCAAGTGGTTACAAATAGTAGCAAAATTCTGAAGACTCTAAGAGCTTCAAGGATATGTTCTTCTCTAGCTTACATGAATTTCAAACTGAATCTCATTTTCATTTGAATTTCAAAACCCTATTTTATCTCTAGATATCTTCCAACCTTTTCAAAAAAAGGAACAGCTTTTTTTTCTATTTTGAAATGACATGCACAGGCTTAACACAGAAAAGATTAAACACACAAATATCTTGCAAAGGCAAGTATTTCTTGCCACCATTTTCATCAAACATCAAAAAACATCTAAGAAAAACATTCAATATTGTAGCTGTAGCATTAGTAACACCTATACTGAAGATCCTCCAGAAAGGATGGATGGAAAAGTAATTCACAGCTTCCACGTTACTGAAATTTTCAGCCCCGTGCCTAAAGTGAGGAAACACATTTCCAAGAAAACAGAATGGTTCT
The DNA here is from genome assembly GCA_013398735.1 of Nothocercus julius. Lineage (NCBI taxonomy): Eukaryota > Metazoa > Chordata > Aves > Tinamiformes > Tinamidae > Nothocercus > Nothocercus julius. The sequence continues at coordinate 2,670,697 of VZSV01000108.1, read as the reverse complement.
TGTATTCAAGAATATTTACCAGAAAAATGCAAACTAACAGTGTAGCTACAGATAAAAGGGATCTACAGTAACCTGAATTATTAGAATCAGGCCCTACTTTGTGATGTGTTCAAAATACTTACATTCTTCATCAGTAGTCTCAGTTTTTCAATGTCCTTCATCTCTACTAGTTCCTTCAAAGTTAAGGTTCGATCACCTTCAGTTTCATAAACTACTGTCTCAAGAGTAATCAGATTATCACAAAGCATCTGCAGACCGGGAATATTCCTCTCCATGCCAAGACGAACAAGGGACAGAGCACAATCCACCTGAAAAAATAAAAATAAACATCCTGCTGTACAATTGTTTAACAACAACAACAACAACAAATACACACCCAACTCCATGTCCTGTTTGTCTCCATTTTAATTCTCTGTTCCCTTTTCTTAAGGGCTAATTTTCAGTTCTTCTGTCACCTACATTTTCCTAAATGGGTTGCTCATCTCAGCTTTATAAACACAAAATAAATGCTTAGGTTTAGTAGCTGATATCACTATAGGACTTTCGGCCCAAGTGCATCTGAAGCAGTTGGTGCATGCATATTAGGAGAATAATATCTTCTGATTCCTTCTGTAGACCACATAGAGATAGGCACCTCAGCACCCAGCATGGATTACAAAGGCTTACTTTTAACCATGCAATCAAATGAAGTTATACTGTTATATTACGTATACGTTAAGTACATATACATAATAAAAAGTTTGAGACCAAGTAATACTGCTAGGCAAGAAGTATCCAAGAAGGGAAGGACTTGTTTTTGCTTTTTAAAGATGGATATTGTGAAAAATTGGTCCTATAACAACAAAGCTTGAATGACATGTAAAAATGTCATATAAAATAGTGTCAAGTGCTCACTACCAATGATGCTAATACTCAATAACATAAGGTACTACTGAAGAAAGTTGATTAGCTCAAGACAGCCATCACCAGTTCTTCACTGTTCTCACCTGCATAGAATAATTTTCAATTTCCTGTGCCCTGTTCAAATACCAGTCAGTAACCAGATCTACTGAAAGTTCTGTAGTCCTATACTTCAGTAATTCAGGTCGCATTTCATACAGAAATTCGCCTTCATCTTGAAGAGTTGGTTCCACAATCTTCCTAAAAAATACAAAACAAAAACAAACAAAAAAAAACGCACGTAGTACAAGTTTACACAGTCTGTTTTCTGAAGAGTCTCATCATTCTCGAGAAATGATCTTTCTGGAGAAAGATACATATTAACCATATCAATGCCCTATTGTATGAATACTTTGAATAGATTCAAATACCAATCACAGCAAGTCTTTCTTTCTGTCAGCCAAGTAACTATGTCCAGACTCTGAATTCTGTTTCTCATGCAATAAGAAGCATTAATGTCATCCATAATCATAAGGTTAAGGTTTGCAAGGAACAGGAAAAAATGAGCACTTCCTCAGGTAATCTCTCCTCTACTCACTTGCATATGGATCAGTTTCTCATTGTATAATCACACTGAACATAGTTTAGTAAAATGAAAGAGTGTTTGCTCACCCAGTACTGTTAACAAAGCTAAAATCCAGGCTGGCATACACAAAAATTGGAACAAATCTTACTGAGTCCCTGAACTCCAAGATTTCCCAGATTTTAAGAATTAGTATGGAAACTATGCAACTGAAACAAAAATACATAAACCATTTTGCTTTTATCCATATACTTACTTGCATTCTGCTTTTTCACACCAGTCTTCTTCACGATGTTTCTGCTCATTCCAAGGAAGAATCTTCAACATCCCCTGCCTGTAACTGGTGTAAAAGAAACCACAAGTTTTACACAAGAAATTTGGAAACTAAATGGAAGAGCATTCAATTAATGGAACACAGGATACATGCAACTATTTGAGCAAACTTATAGTCAAGAACATCATTTATTTAGTGCATCAATTCTTGAAGGGGTATCACTTTTTAAATACAGCTACATGGGTGTTACTTTTTTTCAGTTATAGTATCTGTCGTGTATGTGTACACATGTGCACAACCACATATATCTGTGTTTGTGTATATAAAATATATACACACATACACACACGACGACACAACCTATGGGTTTTAAGTCCCACTGAAGGTTTAGTAAAGAAAAAAAATCTTATTGATTATATAAAAAAAAAATTAAAAGAGTGAGCATGAGAACATGCTGTAAAAATCCTTACTACTTCACCGTAAGAAACATTCTGACTTCCTATACTACCACAGAAGATTGAAATTGGTAACAACCATCAGCTTGGATTTTCACAGTTTAGAATCCTTCAAATTTGAGCACAAATTCTTGTACTGAGTTAAACTGAGACATGCCCAGCTGGATTGATCTTCTCAATTAAGTCTGGCATAGTTTTTTGACTACAAACACCCACAGTGAAACATATTCTAAACACCAAGGTTGAGGCAAAAGTCTGTTTAGGGCACAAGTTAAGAACAACAGGAGTTATTACTAGAACAATTAGTCATGGTTTGCTCTTGTCAGCTACTCGTTTAAGTAGCATGAAACCCCAGAAAATCCTGTCAAGCTAAGCTGAACATAGAACTGAGGGAGAAGAAGCATACATTTCCACAAATCACAGAACCAGGAAACAGAACACGTACAAAGTCAAGATATTGAAGTTTCAGCACACTGGAGAAATAAACTATTTCAAGTCTTACCTATGTCCTCCTGACCCTGACAATTAATAGAAAATGTGGTAATACATAGACCATCCCTGGTATCTCAAACTAACAACTGATATATCTGTTCATCCCTTGAAAAGCAGCAGTGCTGTAATCAGCTGGGCTGTATCTCAAGAAAGAACACACACACACACACCCTCCATGGGCCAATATATGAATCAACTTTGTAACATAAATGGCAGAACAACAAACTGAAAACCAATAAAACTCCATCTCATCTATTATCAATAATCCTTAAATGTATTTAAGGAAGCAAATCTATACACACAGGCACATATGCCTTTTCCCAAGGCCCATCACCCTTCCTTGGCCACTGCTGGGCCTGAATAGTATCATTCAGTCACCCAAATGAAAGATGCAAAATTAACTTCCAAATTAACACTTTTGATATTAGTAACCATGACACTCCAAAGGTAACTTTCTTTTAAGCTAAGAATGTTTCTGTCCCTCAGTATAAGGCCTGAAAAAATCCTGCCACTCCAAGTCTGTGTGGCCAAATAGCACATTGAATGAGGTCTTGCTAATTAAGCTCCCACAGCTTGCTACAGACACAGCAAAATTACGTCCTCGAAATATGCTAAGAAATTGAGTGTTTATCTACTGCATCATTAGTGCAAGAGGTTTATAATTTAAAGTCCGTCATAATTTTTGAAGTTTCTTAACAGACCAAAACATCAGTCTCTGTATGAATGATAGGCTTCTTCAAACACAATTCAGTCCTTTTGTAGGTCCTAATAAATGACATTAGACAATTTTTTATTTTCATGCAAGCAGGAATTATACACCTTAAAACCTAAACCTAAAAAAAAAAAAAGAAAAAAAATTAGAAAGGCACACCTTTGTTCAGAAGGCTCATGAAACCCCCTATCCTGCCTTTCTCCCTTCCTCAATTCAGAAAATATTCTGTATTTCCCTCTTCCCAGCTAAAACTAATCCTTCTCCCATATTCCCGTAACATAAAACTCATTTTTTCATCTTTAAATTCTAACTGTTTCTTTTTTTTAAAAAAATGTTTCACAACAGAATCTTTTCTAATTTACAGATATTTTTACAAGTTATGTGTGAGCACAGACAACATTTGAAATTACTTATTCAGCATCCCACTATAGGTTATAATTGCAACTAAAGTTGAAAACATGAAAGTGTACTGTATTACAGTATTACACATTTTAGAAAATATCTAAGTCAGAACTATGTGAGCCACATATTAGAGACACTTGGGAAGTTTCAAGCGAATTTTACAAAATGCTACCAGATATCTGCCTTTTTGTGAGACCTCACAACCATTCTCATGTTTCAGCACTACATTCTGCAGGAATGAAAACTACAGTTTTTCATACATGCAAGTTAAAACAGTATTATAAGCTTTCCTTAAAAAAAAAAAAAAAAAAAAAAAAAAGGAAGGAGACTTCTTGATTCATAGGAAAGAAAATTCATACCATCACAATCTTGACTAGAGGCTTTCTACTTCATTCTTCCTTTACGCAACAGAAAAAGGAAGAGTTAAATCCTTCAAGTGAAGTCCACAGATTAACTATTGTTTTTATTTCTTTATTAAGTATTTACTAGTCTAGCTGGAATTGTTATTTAAAAGCATTCAGGTTCACCACATGGGAATAAGCTGATAAAAACTTTTCGGATTTCTAAAGTTCTCACCACTGGATAGCTACTTCCTCTAAATACTTACAGAAAACAAACAAAGAACAACAAAAAACACACAAAATATCTAGGCTTGGTAGAAATAAGCAATTATGGAAAGTCTGCCTTAACAATTTGCTTATTGAGATAAATGAAAAGAACACAACAGCAGCAACAAAATCAAAAAAAAAAAAAAAAAGCCACCCATATAGTGCCAACCACTTAGGTCATTCACAATCTCAACAATGCTAAAAAATTCAAATTCCCTCCAATGCTAAGTGAGATCATTCAATTTTCCCTACCTTCTCCCCTCATTCTAAACAGTTTTTAAAAAAAACAAATATTTGAATGTAAATACATGGAACGGAACAAGTCATTTCGGTCCTCAGAAAAATTCCAGATCTGACAACAGTAAAGAATGAGAGACCTCCGTACCTGAGGACTTTATAACAGCAAAGAGATGACTAATGAGCTATATTTACCAAATGATATCAAAGTTTTTCTTGACTGATACTTATGCTTTTAATACAGACGTTTTTTCCTCCAATTCCCATGTCAGTAGCTCTAATAACATATGCAGAAAAAACATAAAGAGTAATAAAATCTTTGAGAAATGAATGTTGAAAAGGAAACAATCAGGAGAGATTTCAGGCATCAAAACACTACCACATTCTGCAAACTTAAAAGCATTAAATGCAGATGACAGGGAGAAGAGGGAGACACACAGAAGTGAAAATGTGTATGCAATGAGTTAGGGCTTCTGTTTTGCTTCCATACTTCTCTTCAGAGCATTCAGCAAATTCAGCTTAACTGGGACACATCATAACTATCCAATGCACATCTTGCGCATAATCCATAAATTTGAGTGGTCTGGAAGTAGTGAATTTAGCATGCATGTATGGCTTGCTGTATGTTTACCAGAATACACTGGTCTCTCAGCATGTGTTATGCAACTTTGCTGTGTATTTCCAGAAACTGAAATCCTAAAGACATCAGAGACAGAGTTAACTGCACATATACAAGTGTGCACATAGCCAGAATTCCTGATACTAAAACAGGTCATATGGAGTCATGAAGATGTCCTCTTTTTTTTTTTCCCCCCATTATAAGAAACCATCAGGTGTGCCACTGTATGCCTCTACATAAATATTTTTATTTATATTAAAAAAAAAAAAAAGATATTTTCTTCAAGCCATTGCTTCCCCACCTTCTCCTATTCTCTTTCCCCTTTGACAGTAGAATGAATGATTGGAACCCAAGTAAATAGACAGATTAGGAAGTATGCAACTCTATTAAAAAAAAAAAAAAAAAAAAAAAAATCCTATATTCCTATATTTCTCTTTCCACTCCTCTACTGTTTACCTTGCCTTAGCAATACTTCTCATTCTTTGCTTTGACAAAAGGGGTCCATTCTATTGTGGTTTCTGTATCCTACCAACTGCATTTATTTGAACACACAAAATATTTTTCCCTCCCAGGACAGGTTTTAGAATGGGAAGGTCTAATTGAGTTTTAAGTTCAGAGACCAATTCTTTACCCAATGGAAATTCTGTCCCCCTCTTCCCCTCCCTTCTAGCATTTCATATTGTCTGAGATTCATCTAGCTGACAGGAAAAAAAAAAAATCATCCTTCTTGCAAAATTGAGCACCTTGTATCTAGACAAGTCAGGAAGCAACTGACCTCGTAACATTTACGGAAAGTTTTAACTTTTAGCTAAAGGTCATCTTTACTTTTAAGAGGAGAGGATTCTTTTGTTTATTTTGAAGATTTAGGGAGTGGGTGAATATCAGCTTTACTGACCCCTCTAAACAGCTCTTTCATCCTTTCCCTTAAGGGAAAGGGACATTGAGTGCACATGAAACTTTTGCCTTTATATGTTTAATTGCAGTATTATACAAATTAATTCATGCTAAAGAGAGGAAAAATATTTTAATATGAACAGTTCTGAGTGACATTAAAAATAAAAGCAATTCTGTAGAAAAGAAAATACCAGAGAGCTAGGACTATATATTAGACAATTCTGAGTATATTCAGTCAAACCTATTATATATATTCCAAGAAGAAAAGAGATTAAGCTGTTTAGAGCTTCATTGAAACTGCAGTGCCACAGGCAGTTACTAGAAGCCTAGTTCAGAAGATTTCATTATGGAAAGGCAGAGTTAACTGCTTATGAATGTCTTTAAATATTGTATTTATCTATTCACAGATTACAGTCTACTACATGGAAGTTTTTTGTTTCAAAAGCTCACTTGGAGTAAAGGTATCTTCATTCCCACCCCAATCCATCAGACAAATGGAGTTCAGTCAAAACTCTCTGGTAAAAATTCGCTTTGAGCCATGACTGAAAGGAATGAAAAAGCAGAAACATATATAAAAGCTGCTATCCTAAAGTGAAGAGTTTTACTGCAAGTATAATGTGCAATGGAACAGAGTTATGGCTGTTGAGGGAACCATGCATTTGAATTTCCCAACTTCTTTGAGTTTCAAGTGAGAGCTATAATGTTGCAAAATAGCAGTTAAGGGCAAAAAAAGGGAAAAGAAAATTAAAAGAAAAAAGAAAGAGACTCTGGTTACGTATTTATAACAGAAGTAAAGCATTACTTTCCTCTGAGATTACCTTTTAAAACCTAAGGGCAACAATTTTAACTATAAACTCAGAATAGTAACTGTAACTGCTCAGATGAGATGATGGTTCTCTCTCATCTTTATTTTAACACCGAAACTTCTCTGCACTTGTCTTAACAGAAAGAGCCTATGCCTCTGGTGCTCACTGGGATTCATAACCCTTTACAAACACCTCAAGAACCAGAACAGATTCAAGTGCCATTATTCTAATATTCTAAACTGAAAATAAGAAAAGCAGAATTAAGAAAACCCCAGGGTCACAGTTCTGCAAAAACATATTATGTAGTATCTAAGGTCTATCATGATACCAGCTTGAAGTCGACAAGCATACAGAGCCACTGACACATTCTAGTATTTTCAGATTCCTTTCCAGCTTAGGAACTGTTGAGGTTATATAGGTGGAAATCCTTCTCAGAGCTCTCATGAATCCACTGATAGTCACTACGGACCTCCTCCTGAACAGTTCTGAGTGCGATGCTTAAAGATGCTAAGCTACAATGTATGTGTCCATGCAAAAACAAGGAAACACCTGCCATAGGATCTCAATTTTTCCCTCAACCATAGCCTCCTCATACACTTAGGGAGGATAGAGCAAAGTGGCAGATGTCCATAAGGATCATCTCAAAGATCTCCAGCCAGTTCGAGGATAAAGGGCCTAGTTAAGAGTATTTTATACAGAGCTTTGCTACAGACAACTCTCAGCTTATTGTTCCTGCTCCCCTCTCTGCTACGAGACACAATTTTCCTCCAGCAGAAGCTTTTTGGCCTCTGGAGCAGCACCCTGCTCAGAGCGAACCCTGAGCTCCAGAAGACTGGTCACTGACAACACGGAACAAGGTCCTCTTCAAGCAGAGCCACCAGGGCAGGCCGCCCTCTAACGTCATTAATGTCATGCTACAAGTGGTCAACGTTGCGTGCACTGCGCCAGCCAGTTACCCCACTGCAATCACTTGGAACAGAAAATTAGGACACAATTTTCAGCAAATACAATCTGTGAGATACGGGAAACCACAAGAGATCTCGTTTTCTTTGNACTAGTTCTCATACCAGAATCATAAACGCTTTGTCCAGACTCAGAGTTCATGAGGAGAGACAGACTCAATCATTCCCAGCTGCTATCACAAGACCTCTATATTTACAACCTCTGTATTACTTACACTCTCTGTAAGCTGAAGGCACTTGCAAGTTGAAATGCTGATTTTTTTCATGATCTTGTTCAGTCATTTCATTTGAGGTAAATTATACCTATTCTTCTCTACAGAAACTGTAGCCATATTCGTCTAATCTGGATATCATAATAACTGTATACCTACAGAATACCTCTAATTCTATTCATATCTGTTTGCCATTAAAAATATATATACCAGAAATAAGTCACAATAAATTAATTAAAAGTGATTTCCAGGAACAAAAAATAATCCAAAATTTCACAGGCTGTAGCTATTTGGAAAAGAAATATATTTTTAAATACATTCTTTGAAATTAAGGGCTTTTGTTTTGTTTTACAATTTGACCTTTTATTAGAAAATGAAGTTTCAGAGAACTTATTTTTGCAATATTATAAAAGCAATCAGTTTCAAAACAGGGGCGAGTTAGCTTTAGAGAAAGGGTATTTGAAATATATACAGACAAAAAAAAACCCTTTTTTAAAAGATATCTAGAATGTCTAGATTTAAGGCTTTTATTAATTCTCCCTTAGTAAGATGAAAGAAGAAAAATCAGTAACAAAGAGAAAAATAATTATGAAATTACTGGTTGTGTGAGCGTTAAATTGCATGTCAAATCAGTAAGAAATGAAATCTTTATAGGCTGCTAAACAGCTGAAGGGACATTCATTTTTTAATGCTGGTTGCTATTACAAGCCATTAAAGACTCGCATTTATATCTGTGAAAAAACCTGGACAGTTTTGGGCCAGTGGAGGCCATTCTTTTCTTTTATGTAATTATACTTAAATTCTTCATGTTCCTAAGCATAACCTAGCTGGACCAAAAGACTTCCACAATGGAGAAAATAATTAACAAACTCAATCTGTTTAAAAACATTATAAAATTATAATAATTTATCAAATTCACAACTATTATAATAATGGGACAAAATAAAACATAAAATACTTAGTGCACACGTATGGCAATATGTTTAGCTTGTTAAGCTTTTTTTTTTTTTTTTTTTTTTGGAGAGCTATTAATACATTCTCACCAAGCTTCAGGCAACAAGAAAGCATATTCATGTGGTGAAGTGGTCTCTGGAAAATTGGAGAGAATTGCCTGTCTGTGTGGAAGCAAAGCTGATCCATGGAAAGTGAACAAGATTTCCAGTGCTCTGACATTGCTTTCCTAGAGAACAGGACAATAAAACACTGTGAAACTACCCTAATACTGATTTAGCTTGCAATTAATTGACAAACAATATAAGTCAGAGTTATACAATAAACCTTTATATTTAAACTTTATAATTAAATAAGAACCACCCCTGGGTCACTGTATGTATAATTCAACGAATACTTCCTTCCCTTAAACTCCCACCAAGATTCAACCCCAAAAATTTTAGTTTAGCATAATAAATATTAATACCCGAGCGTAAGTCCTTGCTGAAAGGACAATATTTTGATTTCTGAACTTCTTGAAGAATTCACTGTCATAGTTCTGTTCAGCTGCATGAGGCCCTCCAAGTATTTCCTGAAAAAGAATTAAGATTTTTTTTTCAAATTAAAAAAGATTTACAAAAGTATCCAAAAGAAAAAACTCTAAATTTCTTTATCCAAGGATGACTAAACATGAAGTCTAATCAGAAAAGCGCATAATAGTTTTTTTCTATTTACTTCAGTTTGAAAACTAGACCCTTTTTTGTCAATACGATCATTTCCTGTCTTATTTTAATTAATATTTAGACAATATCAGATACACAGGGGTGTTCCAAAATCATAGCTTGAAATGCACAGGTTGCAAATTTAAGATTAAAAAATAAGCAAAATCTGTTTTTTACACTGAAAGATGTTTCACTTCTATAAACTCATGGAATGAACAGAAGGTTCACTAGAGAAATCTGAACATAATTTGATAATTAGATTGACTGAGGAAGGTTCAAAGGAAGTGATCTACATCTGATCTTAAATGACTTATTTCCAATACTCAAAATTATTCCACTGTATTAGTCTTCCTCTCCCACTACACTGTGATTTAACATCATAGACACTAGGCTATGGCTAAATACCAATGGCTTTTAATGCGTATTTTTCAGACATACTTTAAAGTGAACATGACTTCTCCTGAAATAGGAAAATTATTGTTGCTGTTTGGCCACCAAAACACACAGAGTTCAAAACAGGCCTCTCCGTAGACCCAATTATGCCTTTCAACACTAGAAGTTAGCTATTTGTAACAGTGAAGCAGAGGAAGTGTGGTAGCTAGAACAAAAAACAGTTCTTATTTCTCAAGTGAAACACGGGTATGTTTCAAGATCATAAACAATAATACTACAGTGTGTAAAAAAAAAAAAAAAAAGAGATGACTCAACAAAACACTACAGGAATGTCTGTAGAACTGAAAACTCAAAAGAACTTTGGTCAGGTGTCCTCACCTCATAGGTTTCAAGGCGATCAAGATACGTTAGTAGTTTCAGCCTGCTACGGCAGAGTTCCTTTTGTTCCAGTGTTAGCCTGTTTCAAAACAGGAGTTTTCATATTTACAATGGATACTGTACATAACATGCACACGAAGAGAACAGTTACATGTTTTAATGACTGCATGCACTGGAACACATCAAAAATTAAGCAAACTGAGAACTTTCACACAACACAATGCCAATTAATAGTTAAACCACTTTCCAATTAGAATTAACATACATGAGAGTAACTAAGCTCTTTCAATTGTGCAGTTACAACCCTACAAACCCAAATAAAATACAGCCTGATATATCATTTACTTTGAGAAGTTTACTGATAAAAGCAATTCTTGACGTTTCCTGGACTCTTTTTCCTTTCTAGTCTCTACTGCTTCATCTGGTGACAAGAATTCTTCATAGGGACTATCAATGTCCACGTCTCCTGGTAAGATAAATCTTGAGGAAAAAATTAAATTAATGTTGATACAACAACAATCAAAAAAAATTGTAAGTCACTAATTATTCAATAAAATATATCAACACTATTTTCTGTCTTTACTGAAAATCCAAAGTCTTTTAACTAAAAATGATAGTTATGCAAGAATTTGGCAGTTAAAAAAATACAAAGCATAAGTCAACACAAAACATTGTTTCTTTTGTCTGTGGTTATGTTTCCCCACTGAACAGAACAGAAAGATGTAGGATGTGTTTTGTTTTGTTCCTCTTACTATTCTAAAACATAGAAACTCATTAAACAATTAAAACTTGTTTTTGCAAGAGTAGTTGCAACTTCCAGAAGAGGCAGCAGATAAATACATTCTCATAGAATTAACACTTCAGAAGTTCTCTGATGCGGATTACAGACACCCAGAGAAGATGGTAAATGTACAGTACAAAGTAAACAGTGATTTTAATTTTGGAAAAGGCAAAATACGAACAAGTCAATTGTGGATATGTTTAAATTAGTTGATTCAAAGTGTTTCATTTCTTCCTTTGTCTTGCAAAAGCCTTTTAAGATTTTCATTAACAGTTGATAAAAAAATTCAAATTATTAAAAAATATTTGACATAACATTCTTTACAATNAACTACTCTTCCCAAACCTGCCACCATCTTCTCCTTTTCCTATGGCCACAAGAGCCTCCAAGTCCGTGCCTTTCAAGCCATACTGAAGTAACTCCTTAGCAGCTTCCACGTTGTCTGGAACCCTCTCCACGCACTCATGAAGAACCCACGCTCGCTTCCTAATTTTGCTCTGTCCAAGAACAAGAAGATATGCACAAAATGATAGGCTTCAATGTTAAGTTGTGCAGCTGGTGACGTTAACATTTTCTTGTGTTTCTCTTCCACTCAAAAACAGTCAAATTAATGGATTTGCAACATGCACCAAGAGATAAGGAAAATACCCCAAAATGCTCAAGTCTGCAATTCAGTTTATTAGTAGATAGTCTTCATCTATTTGACTAACGCAGAGCTAAGTCTACTTAGAGAGCTCTGCTCATGAGTATGTTGACTTACAAAGACAAACCCAGTTCCACCAGGAGAAAGATAACTACATCCTAAAAGTAATTAGTATTATGAGAAGATGGCACACCAATATAAAGAAAAATAAACTGTAAAGAGCAGACTTCCCAGAGTCTATAAGGCAAAAAAGGACACGGAAATGCCAAATGATTTAGCAGACTTTCGCAATCAGAACAGAATGAACGCCTCCTTATAAGTCCGTAGGAGAGATTACACTAAAATAAGAATACTGCTATTATCCAAATTTAGAAAATATAACAAAGGAATGTTTTTTATTATCTTCTTTGGTATCTGGATCAGGTCTTCAGTTAATTTAATAGGATCACTCTCTTCCACCCAGGACAGCTCTCCAAATTGCCACCCATTTATGTTGCATGAATTAGAACACAATTCAGAACTCAATTTCTGTAAAGAAAAAGCAGCTGTTTGATAAGAAAACCTAAAAGTCAAAAATGGCACATACCAAATAATCCTGAATTGAAGCAATGTTAACGGCTGATTTCCTCCACTGTCTTTGATACACAAGATCAGAATCAAGGCCATACGTTTGGGCCAAAGCTAGAGCTTCCTCATATTCTTCATTGTCAATCTAGAAAATAAACATATGAAAATGAAAGTCACTTGATTTCTGCATGAAGTAACAGTTACAATCTTAGAACTAATTTCAACAAATTTGTCAGACTTTTCACTGTTGTTAAATACTCACATAAATCTACTTCCAATTCTATTCTACCTAGTCATGTACAGCATTTCCTCAATGACCTGTAAACATCATCTTATTTGAATTATTATAATGCAGTCTAACTAATGATGCCTCAGATTAGGTATATAACCCACTCATGAGACCTTAGAAATACGGACCCAAGGCCTTCTGTTAAAATAGTAAGAATAATTAGAAAACAGCAGTTATTTGCAAATAAAGCTCATTATCAGAGACATGACTTTAATCCTATACTCACCTTTCTCTGGTAAAGTTCTTCTGGGGTTGTAGATCTCAAACTCACAAGGCGGAAATTCTTTGTAATAGTACGTGGACGTTTCCGTGGAGGAGCAAATCGTTCCATTTCTGTCACAAAGTACAGGCCTTGTTTTAGGTAGCTAAAGTACCTGGCCTTTGCTGAACTTTCATCATCTGCGTCAGAGTCATCATCTCCCTCATCATCATCACCAGGCCTGCTCTCCAACCGTAATCTCTTCGGAACGAGTTTTATCTCACACTACAGAGAAAATACAACAGAATAGGAGGGCATCATGTAGTACATCTCACCTTGCTTGAGACACTAACCTTCTAGCACCAGTCTTCATAATCAACAACCTTCCCTCCCTTCTCCTTCAAAGTCTTCAATTTTTGACTTGCTTAACCTTGACTGATCTACCTCTTCCTACACTGAAAGCATCGCTCCGTATCTACTGAAGCAGGTGGAAAGGCTTCTGATAGTAACCTGCTGTTAAACTACATGTCCTACACCATCCTGACAGGAGATATTTAATCTTAGTGCACTGTTATACAGGTTATTGCAGTGTACTACAGTGATTTCAACTCTTGGCTAACGGAAGCAAAATAACCTGTCCAATATACGTGCAACTTCAGACTATTCGTTCTTAGGTTCTCATATGCTAATCATTGACTAAATACAATTTCCAAAATAAAGCTTCCAATAAAATATACTTGTAAGCTTATGTATATACTTAAATTGAAATACTCTTCATGCTTAAATTCACTGTTGAAGAGTCTAGGAAGGCACATAACAAAACTGAGGGTGCATTCCTCACCTCCAGGCTTAGAAATCCTCCATCGTGAGTTGAAGTGACCTGAGGAGAAGTCTCAAACCACTCACATGACTTTCCCAGCAAGTTCCTTAATGTTTTGACTGAAGATACAGTCAATGCACCGGAGCAGCGAGCCAGGATCACAGAATTTTCTGCCCACCAGTTTACATCTATCAATGGGTAATAAGATTCTTTGTCTAAAAAAAAAAAAAAAAACAAACCAAAAAACACTATTTACTATTACGTTGGGGGAAAAAAAGATTATACCGTAAACTGATTTAGTTGCATAAAGCAGTGATTAAACTTTACATATTTGCTAAAGATCTGTTTCAATATTTTCAAGGCCATCCCTGAGTAGATCCCCTCTGTAACAAAGTTGAACAGCTTTTGAGGACAAGTGATAATTACACACAAGGCTCTTGAAAAAGTCTACAAAAAGACAGAACCAAGAAAAAGAGCAAAAGACACACAGATCTTTTAATAATATAGGCACATATAAGCACTAGGAAATGGATCATGGAATAGTTAGCGATTTCTGTACTCTTCAAAGAACTGTACAGCAACAAGGAGATAAATGGTTAAATAAATTTTCAGAGAAGAGTAGAAAGCTTGACAAGACAAATAGGGGTGGAAGGAACAAACACCTTTTGTTTCAGAATTTCTAAGTAACTTCTTCAAATAATGTTAACTTTCAAGACTTATTAGATATTCATGGACAGAAATGATTAATTTAAGTTCAGGTTTAAGACTAGACTCCAAAAATGTTATCCATTACATTATGATGTAATTGCTTCTGACACAAGATAAGGTTCTTACTGAATGTTCAGCATACTACGGAGTTACAATTTTATGATTACTAATAAATGAATGAAGTCCTGTATTAGCTGAAATATCCCCTCTAATTATGGTTATGATTTCAGACGTGTTCCTAAGAGAGGATCTTAAACATCCTGTTCTGACACTCTTTCAGCTATGTGATGCTATAAATCCAAACCATATATCCAATTTTGGCAAACATCCTAATTAAGGTTTAAGTAACTATTTCAGATCTTTCAGAATTTATGTAAATACTTTTAACTACTGTTAACTTTTAACTACCGATCCAACAGCATCACATACCCTTTATTTTCTTTCTCTTCTCAGCAGAAAGGTTCCAATCTGGGTTGATCTCATCATAGCCTGGCTAAAAAAAAATAAATAATTTGATAAATTTTATACTTTTTTTGCATTGTTGGTCCATTATTTTTTCAGAGAAAATACTCCCACATAATTCCTGTCTTTCTTAAATATAATGTCTTTCTTAAATATAAAATTTCTTAAATATAATGTCTTTCTTAAATATAAAATATAAACTTACTGTAGTAAAATTGCATTCTTCCCTGAACAGTTACATTTAAAATACTGCGAGAGAGGGTAGGGAAGGTGAAAAATAGACTACTGGTTTCCTAAAAATAGAACACCAGAAATCATAAATATCGTAAGATCTGGTCTAGTTAGCATTAAACAAACAGTATTCAGACCTTAAATACTTTAAAATCTAGCATACCCAGCATTCATAAGGCTGTAAGGTGCTATTTTTCTCATATCTCTATCTAGGACTTTAGGCATGCAAAAGAAGAATAGCCAGAATGGGCCTCCTGCTTGTTCCAGATAATGCTTCTGTGTACTGGCCGAAACTGAGATGTATACATTATACTCCAATTATTATTATTATAATTATATGTAATAATTATATCATAATTGTATGCTGCTCTTTCAATTCTAGGCAGCAAGAAAACCAACATGACTTAACAGCCGCCACATCCATCACTTTTCCTTTGGGCAGTGGAACAAAATTTTCTTTTTTCTTGGTCCTACATATGTAGGTGTACTATAGAATAGCAACACTTCACAGTGCACTGTAAAAAAGCTAATGAAAAGTTGTTGCTCTGTCTTTTCTTATCATTACTTGGTAATGTTAGAATACATAGCACTACACAAATACAAATGACGTTGATCCTGCTTATAACTAAACTGCAACGCAATGGAAGTACAGACAGACTATACAGTTCAGACTGTAAAGCAGTTTGAGTAATGCAAAAAGTGGTTTTCAGGCTTATATTTTTAGTAGACAGTGACTTACTAATTAAAAGCAAACTTGAGGTCACTTTGTTTGAAAAAACTGAAAATTAGGCAGGCATCATACACATTAGAATATCCATTACATTCAGACATCAGTGTTACAGACAAAACAATTCTGAAAACAGCCAAGTACTGCAATGCATCCTATGTCACCTTCTCTAGATGATAAAATGTCAAAAAAAAAGTTCAGATTGAATATTATTTTTAAAAAACAAACAATTCACTGTAAATGCCCTTGATAATGCAGATATCTATCACAAAAATCTTAAAAGAAAGTGAGGGAAAAAAAGATAAAAAAAGAAAAAAGAAAAAACCCACATTATTATATATATCACTTTCCCCAACATTTGTATGTGTGATTTTCACATTTTACAGTCAATACGACCTAAGCAAATCTGACTGCTTAACTAAAAGAACCCAAGATTGCATTTTCTCATCAGAAATCTTGCTGTTACACTTAGATTAACGTGCTTCAGGGCATGCTTCTCTTACTTGGTCAATCTGGTCCCATTCTCCTTGTTGTCTGAGAGATGGAATAGACCATATTGTCAGTTTTCCTGAGAAATGAATAGCTGCCAGAAGAGCTCCATCAGGAGAAAGATTCATCTTAAAAACTCCATCCTGCCAGCAAAGGAAAAAGGAAAAAAGTTCACAAAAAGAAAGTCTGTTCAACATTGTTTTTACTCTTCCATAGCCCAAATGACATTCTATTCTCTTAATGCAACTGTTTTTTATCCTAAAATAGAGGGAAAAAATCTGGAAGTACTCAGTATCAGCAAAATCGGGGAATGTTTATCTCTATATCATACTAGCAGACAAGAAATAAAGCTTGAAAGTATTGCAGTCCAAGTCCAATATGCTGCAAACAAATATGCAGAGCTAGCTGGAGAAAAACTGTCCTTTAACCAGCTGTTTAAGGAAACACTTAGCAAGCTCCATTTTCTACTCTCTTGTGTCCCATGCCCACCCAAGGAGGACGCTGTCATGTCTCTTACTCCCTGGAAACACTCCTCTGGATGTGCATTATTATAGTGCAAACAGAGAAAAGAGTGCACAGATGAAGAATTCCTGTGAGGAACACATTAGGGGGGCACTGAACTTAAGAATTTATTTGGTAATAGAATTGACTATAAAGCAATACAGCAAATATCAGATTTAAGCCACATAGAAGAAATAGCTCAACATCAATAAACAAGCTTTAATCAAAGCCCTGCACTGCTTCTCACAGATCAGTTTTTGCTTCAACTCTGGATATCTTGCAGGAAAAACATACTTCCTTCCTGCCTTCAAACAGGCTATTTCACGAACACAAACACAATTACAGCTGTATGTATATATCACTCTCAGGAGAGAAGGGCCTCCAAAAACATACTCCCATTTTAAAGCCAAAGTTAGTGTCACTAACAATTATGCAAGGCAGAACAAATTTTGAATACACAGAAGCTGCATAAGGGGCTAAATCGGATTTTCAGAAAGATCTTCAGGCTCTTGAGAAGTCTAATTTTCACTGAAATGCCTACAACTAATATTAAGTGCAGGAGAGTCTAAAAGTCAATTTGTTAGTACTGTTCCCTTTCAAAAGTGTCTAGATAAAGACTAATTCTACAGTAACATTAGACACAACTTAGGATTTAAAAGTATCAAAGTCTTCAACTAATCAATTTTAAGGTAGTCCCTTCGCTCTTGGAAAATACTTCAGCATAACTACAGAAAAATTACCAGAACTACATATGATAATAAGTTTTAATACATCTTACAAAGTTTGTTACTATGAAATATCAGTTGAAGATGAAAACATTCTTTTTTTCCTTTTTTTTTTTTTAATAATTTAAATTATGTAGAAACAATGATGATCAGGTAACCTGCTCAACTGTTCTCATGCAGTAGTGGTTGGCAACTGAGAGCACTGTTTGAATCTGAGTTGAAAACTTTTTTGTAAAAGGGAAATAAATGTAAGCAATAATTTTAAAACAAGTTTTGTAATTTACTAAATAATTCTTTATCTTCTCCAAGTATGTTCTTGGGCAACTACACTATTATATTCTTCAATTTGTATCATTTACCAAAGAATAGTGCGTGACTACTAATGGCAATTCTCTCTTTACAAGTCCAGTTACATGTGCAGTGGCCTAAAAGGAGAAGAGTTTTAAAGCCTCGGAAGTGTATAGCTAAATTATATATCCCATTCAAATGAAACACCAACGGGGTACATCACAGATCATAACAAGGGTTAAACATTAACCCCATAGCCAGTAACAAGTCCCACTGCTATTAAATTTGGACGTTTGCTGGACGCCAGCACACTCACATTCACATCCTGACCATTGTTACCTGTAGAAATTAAACAGTCCTTTAGCAAAACAGGCACTGCTGCCTCAGCAGAGAGCTTGTTACCTTACAGAAACTGCATAACAAGGTATGTAGAGCCCCAGCAGGTTGGCACTTCTCATTTTAAAACTGTCACTTAAGCAAGAATAGGAATCTAATCCCAAGTACATTTACTTCTAATAAAAAGAACCTTCCAGTGGTTGAGCCAACCATATGTGAATACAGTTGCCAGTTTC
This sequence comes from Nothocercus julius, assembly GCA_013398735.1. Classification (NCBI taxonomy): domain Eukaryota; kingdom Metazoa; phylum Chordata; class Aves; order Tinamiformes; family Tinamidae; genus Nothocercus; species Nothocercus julius. The sequence continues at coordinate 2,652,137 of VZSV01000108.1, read as the reverse complement.
TCTCAACAAATTTAAATATTCCTTATGTATTTAAATCTCTTAAATGGGATTAAGAAGTTAAAAGATGAGTAACAGCTCTTTTTTTCCTTGTTAATTTAATGAAAAGGTAAGGAAGCTGAAGTTCAGTACTAACCTTCCACTTAATATTCCGTACTACCCTTGCACTAAAAAGTTTGCTTCAGCTTTTTCTCTTCCACATTTTCGAAGAAAAAAAGGAATTATTTTCCTATTTTACCTTCAAGAGAGATTTAGAAACACTTCTCCCCTTCCAAACAAGCATCCAGTTTCTTCTGCTAAGCAGTCACCCAAACTCCCCCAAAATCTATTAACATCACTTCCAATATCTGTATAACTTTAGAACTTCCAAAGGTTAGACACAGCTAGTAGGCAGGGGAGAAGATAATATGCAGGTACTATCTGACTAGATCTAGTGCATACAGAAGGAAGCCAAGAGAACTCCGGGCAAAGCAGCCTCCTGGCATCGTGTACCTCACTGTGTAGATACTGAACATTCACTCACAGAAGAACAAATACAGTGAAAGGCACACCAAGGGCTCAGTAAGAACAAGCTGCTCCTGATCAGCAGCTTCATCAGGTTCACACACATCCTGGTGGTAGACCAAAGACTTAGTTTGAGCTACTCAGGAAATGTTTTCCACTGTACCTCATAATAGAATGTACAAATTAGAAGTCTCTGTTTTCCCTACTCGTGTGACAGGTGATGAGTTTAAAACCACTCATTTTTATTCCTCACAAAATATAAAAACCTCAGACTATGCAGAGGGTTTTTTTTTTTTTTTTTTTAAATGGGCTTTTTTTTTTTTTTGGCATGTTTTCTAGTGGAACTGGAGGACTACAGAGGGTTGGCTTTGGGAGTTTTAACTCACCAAGTGATAATATTGGGTATAAACTTGAGAAATACTGCCATAATTCAACATTTCATCTTCAAAACACATCAAATACCTGACAGGCTATGGTCACCATCATTACCAATTTATTAATGTAGCAATAGACAGCTTTTTACATCTACCTTTTGGAATACTAATTTACATTTAAGATTGAACTCAGTATCTGTAGACCTTTTCCTGTCAGCCTGTTGACATCAACTTTCCTGCTTCAGCAGATTGACTAATTGGATTTAGAAATAAGTCACTATAAAGAAGAGTCTAGCAACAAAAAAAGTCACATAAATGGCAAGCTATCCCATCCAAAGCTAAAGAAGGTCTATTATAAGTTTTATAGAGCTACTAATTCTTAAGATGCATAAATTAACTCCTTTCAAATCCGACTCCCAGGTAGACATTAATGGACAATTATGTTACTGGAGAATATTTCTCAGGATGACCTAGACCTTATTACCTGTTCTGTTCCTCTCCTGCTGTAAAATTTTAAATTCATAATCCTTAACAATCCTTTTCTCTGTGCCTGTAAGAGCAGAAAAACATCACACAATTAAGGACAATCTCATACACTAATTTATGTACTGAAAGCTAAGACAAATCCAAAGCATTAAAACAACTGAGAAGTAATATATTACATTGAAAGATTCTTTATGATGCAACTTAGCAGAATTAAAAAAAAAAATTACAAGGAAAGTAGTAAGAGGCATCAGCTTGTTTACATTTTCTCACTTTGATGAGTGGCTATTGTTCCACATAAAAGACTACCCATTCTCAATAAAGTGAACACTTGATGATATCTATGCAAGAGTAAATACTAGAATTCATGACACTATACTACAAACCAATTTCAGTTTGTAGCCACATGGTAGCTGCTAGCAAATCAAACATTTATTTCCACTAGAAGCTGAGGAAGCCAAGAGTCAAACTTAGAAGGCAGTACATACAAAATAAACATTTCAGTTTACGTACAACAAGACAAAAAGACAAAACTAAATGGACTTTCTCCAGCCAATTCAGGTGACACACATTCCAGTTCACAGCTGAGGAGTTTGTGTATTTTTACATTACAGACTTTTCGCTTTTAAAAAACACAAATAACTATCAGAAACTTAAAAGTTCAAATCACTACAGAAAGAAAAAAAAAAAAACAGTAAGAGAGAATAGATATCTTATTAGAAGTTCACATCATACAATTTGAAAAGAAATTAACGTAACATTTTGCAAAGGGATCCATGCTGCCTCCAATTAAATAATTCTGACAAAATTCATCCTACAAAATGAGGACCCATACTTACTGTTCTAATGTCATCTTCGTAACTAGTGACCAGTTTATAATGGGGAGACCCTGACAAAACTCTCCAAGCAGATAACCCACAACCAGTTGCTTTAGAAACGCCATCTTCATCTGTTTCACAGCCTCCTACAAGCAGAAGTCTACAAGACAAACAAAAGGCAGATTGTTTCATGTACTACAGGATGAAAGATTATTTTTAATTTTCTTAAATCAGAGCCACAGCACCTTGTTTTTACTAACCAAAAATCAATTATTTTAAGACACCTAGCAGCCCCAATAACCTTTGAACTTCACTGCATTCATTCACAGTCAAAAGACTTAAGTGTAGATCAAGCAATATTTGTGACATTTACCTTCATCAGCTCTATCTCTGACTTTCTAAATGAAACACAGTTCCCAATGATCCCCAACATTTAAAATAAGATATGGACATACATTTGAGATTCTTCCCAGCCCTCAAATAATGATGAATGATGACAAATCATTTAAGTTTATGAACAGCTTTGGCCATTTTATTTATCAGCAAGAGAAGAAAAAGCAAAAAAAAAAAAAAAAACACACACCACCTATTTCTCTTTTTCAGAGCCACACTAACGTTATTGCAGCACACTCTAACTTGTAGTTTTATTTTTCATTACACAATCTAGACAGTACTCTAAAACCTCTGACAGACTACCTTGCTATTACTGCAAATTCCCACATAAAGGTACCAGAACATTTTTCCTTTCAATTCTTTGATATTATTTCCAGGGAAGTGATATTTAATTGTTTATTACTTTCACAAAGACCTTGAAAACAGGGGTCTAAATTTGTTTGGAAGTATCACTTAACTGAACAAGCCATCAACAAGTATCTGCAGAAAAGGCACAGAGAGAGGCAAAAGTTCAGCCAGGAGAATACGATCATTCTGCCAGTCTTCAAAATCCGCACTCCTCTTGAAATACTCTACCACCTAGTGGCTGAAACTCATATAGCTCTTACCTGTAGTTTCAAAACAATCATTTCCTATGAAAGCCAACTGTAGAAAAATCAATAGGTACAGAATAGGTACACAAGGTACCATAGGTACAAAAGGTACAGAAATAGTTTTTTTAATAGCAGTAAATAGTTTAAAACATGCAATTTTTTTTTGTTTGTTTGTTTTTGTTGTTATAGGCTTTCTTTTATTTTCCTTTTAAATAGCAGTTTTTGTTCACCTTTTCAAGGAAAACAAAGAACAAAAACTACCATTTTATCAACCCTGGCCTTGGAGTGATCTTTAGCATACATTTGGATTTATGTGTATTTAAGTTCCTAAGAAAACGGGCCTTAAAAAAAAGTTCTCAATTTTGTGGGGTTTCTTTATCCTCAAACTGGGGATGTCCCCTTTCTATAAAGCATCACTGTTGAAGGTAAGACTGAACCTTCTTATTCACAGCCCTATTTTCTTCTTCAGTCCATCATTCTCTGGTGGAAATGGAAAATGATAATTGCCAAAGCTGCTATATAGTCCATAAAATGGAACTAAAATTTGGGGATTTAATTCTCATGGGCACTATAGCAGCTTTGGTAATTATCATTTTTTATAATATCTTTTTATATTGAGACCAATATGGTCTCAAAATAAAATAGAACTAAAATTTGGGGATTTAATTCTCATTTTGAGACCATATAGGTAAAAACAGACATTACAAAGCAGACTCAGGCCTTCAAAGAAAGGAATTAACTTAAAGATTATTTGTGCATAGGACTTATGATTTTAAAATATTTACTTTCAACTCTTATAGCATCAGATCTTATCACTGGTTGAAACAAAGATGAGATGATGGGAGTTTTCAATCCTGCAAAGGGGGAGCAGGGCAAAAAACAGGATCATAGAATCATTAAGGTTGGAAGGGACCTCTAGGGATCATCTAGTCCAACCCCCCTGCACACGCAGGGTCACCTACAGCATGTGGCTCAGGACTGCGTCCAAGCGGGTTTGGAAGATCTCCAGAGAAGGAGACTCCACAACCTCCCTGGGCAGCCTGTTCCAGGGCTCTGTCACCCTCACGGTCAAGAAATTTTTCCTTAAATTCCTGTGGAACTTTTGGTGTTTCAGTTTGTGGCCGTTTCCTCTAGTTCTATTGGTGGCCACCGCTGAGAAGAGGCCGGCCCCATCCTCCTCACTGCCTCCCTTGAGGTCCTTATAGACACTGATCAGGTCTCCTCTCAGCCTTCTCTTCTCCAGGCTGAACAGGCTCAGCTCTCTCAGCCTTTCCTCATAGGGCAGATGTTCCAGGCCCCTGATCATCCTCGTAGCCCTGCACTGGACTCTCTCCAGTAGATCCACATCCCTCTTGTACTGGAGCACAACCCTGGACTTCAGGAAGATTTGGGGGCTGTTGAAGGACCAGTTTGGAAGACTTTGGCCTGTTCAGGGACCTGGTAACATAAAAGTAGCAACAGGAGACTGTCTCCATCATAACTGACAGGAAAATACATAATTTTGCAACTTTTACCTGGAATAGTCATATGTAAAGCATATGAGTAAGCATTCATGACGTGCGGTATATTTGTCTTGCAGTACAAGAAAAAGAAACCATACAAACATTTAAGAAACAATCTGATCTCTATCAGTCCCAAGGAAATCTATCATGAATGTGTGGATGTGGATGAAGACTCCTTTAAATTCCAATAAAAATCGTGAACAGCATGTGGAAATAAACATACTTAGTAATTAACATTATATGCTTTTTACAGCAAGAGCACAGAGGAAAAAAAAAATACCCATGTAATGCACCAATAGCTTTCCAGTAGATATTTAGCAAAAGCAACTGGGTTGTGAAGATCAGCTAGCAAAGGTGACTGCAGTTAGCATAGTGTAATGTTAGACAATAGTATTATATCAGAAAATTAGTGATAAAACTTCAGCCTAGATACCAACGCAACACAAAATTACACTTCAGCACTGTGTGAAACAGAAATTCCATCTACAGTCAGCAAGTAAATAGGAGTAACAGAGGGCTCCTAAATGAACACTGCAAAATACACTGTGCTAAAATACAAAAGAATTGCTAGATTATATATTCCATTTCTGAACAACAAACACAGAATCACACTAAGCCTTTTATGTGAAAAATTTTAAGTGTAAAGTGACCCTGAATTAATTCTGTATTGTTTGAATTCCTTCCAATGAACATCTATTCTTTCATTTCCATACAGGCTGTTTGTTCTGGCCAATTATTTGGATAATTCTTAGGCAAGGACAGCAACAGGGGATATTTACTGAGACACCACCTTAACCAAAAATGCTAGTAAGAGTGCTTGTTGCACAAGCCATACTAAGCAAGAATCACATCTCTATGCTTAGAGAATGACCCTAATTTCAGGACCCATAAGGAGAAAATGTGTTGGTAAAAGTAAGTAAAATAAATAAGTGACTGAATACATAAATAATCATAAACAGGCATCCATTTAAGACTGGAAGTTTAAGCAATTTTCTACACAAGTAGAAGCAAGTAAAGTGAGAAGCAACAAGTCTTCCTACTACTAAGCATTCAAATGAAACGACAATACAGCAAGTTTGATTTAATTCAACTGAAATATCAACAGATACTAGAAACTATTTGAACAGTTTGTTTCTGTTTCAAGATGTGACTTAAAACAAGGAAGGCTTGGAGGGAAAAACATCAGTCCTTCCAGGACAAGGAAAATGCCAGCAACACACAAAATACAATCAATGAGTAACAGCTAGAAACTAAGCAAGATATTTTAGTAATAGTTTTTCTGCAGGCACTTGAGAAAAGAGGAACTTGTAGATTTAATGTCATACATTTAACAGTCCAATTTGCTTGTGTACATATTTTTGCATTTCCCGTTTGCCTCCTTCCTGTGCCTTTGATCATTCTAGCACTGGAGCTTAATATACCACCACTGATCAAAGAAACAGAAGAACTACCCCCAACTCCTATGGGACAGAGCCTTCAGACATGCTGCAAAATTGAAATTACTTTAAAAATATTTTTAAAAAAATGAAATAAAATAACCTGCAACACATAGCTCTACAAAAGAAAAACTTCTAGCAGGAACCTAGCACATGAAACTGGCAGCAGCTTTGAGAAATATTTTGTCTAAAACCTCTCTACCCTGTTCTGTATGATGCAGTTTATTCTCCATTAGCTAAAATGAGCATAAACTCATCTGTGTGCTCGTATCCAATCAGAATTTGTAGCACACAGTTTAACATCACAGCTTAATATTCTGAAAGATGCTAGCTAGATCAATGCTACACAGATCATTACATATCAAGTGATGGATTTTCTAACTTTCTCAACATAGCAAACACGTTTCACATGAGTCTCCTTCACAGTCTGATCAACTATTAGTAGATTAGTGGTGTCACATTAAAATGCATTTAGAAAAGGTAAAAATCAGCATAATAACTGCAAACAGTAACCCATGACAGTGCTGCTATCAAGTTATACAGCAATAAAAAATGCAGTAGGCATAACTCTCTGGAAGATTCATTTATCTGTAGCCTTGCCCATCCATAGGAATCTCAAGTCCTTCCACTAGCTCAAGCTTCCAATGCAACGCATCATTGAATTAAAAATTTCAACAGCAGCGACAAAAATTCAATTGCAGTTGACTGTACCATGTCAGAGGTGACTAGGAGACAAACAGCAACGTGAAGAGCTAGAAAAGAATCATCAATAGTAGTGACAGCAGCAGCTCTAAAACTGCCTGAACTCGCACACAAATTCCATCAAGATAAAACTTCTCACAGAAATTCAGGAAAAATTGTCACATACAGTGCAACACATTCGTAATTTAGAAGTATCTTTTAGGATAAATGGAAGCCAATAATAGCTAGAATTAAAATGTCATATTAGTTTAGATACACACAAAGCTCAACCTCAAGACAAAAAAAGTCTTCTCCCAGGGTAGCAAAAGAATTCACCATGGCAGCACATACTTAAAGTTTAAATAGCTTTTCTCAGTGCACAATGCAACAGCAAAGGCAGGAACTGTTACAAGAACAGCCTAACTGTTATCAAAAGCAAATGAAAGCTACTCCTGAGAGCCTCAGCAAAGATCTGGTCTTGTTTGCCAATTATTTTTTCAGGACTAGACAGAAGAAGACTCCAGAATAACTACAGTTGACAGGTAGTCTGGGAATAGCAACAAGAAATTTCTCTGTTTTGCTTTTGCTGGATTTTTTTTTTTTTCAATAAAAAACAAACAACCACCACCACCGCCCCACAACCTTAGTCTCCTTCTGGGGAAGGATATACCATACTAGATGTAGAGGAGAGACATGGGCATGCTGTCAAAGAAAGGGCCATAAAGTTGCCAAAGGGATTGACACATCTGTCATACAAGACGACAACGAGGGTGCTCGGATTATTTAGCCTGGAGAAGTGAAGGCCCAGAGGAGATCTTCATGTGCATCAATAACTGATTCAGGGGGGAAGGATAAGAAGGCAGAGCCAGATTCCTCTCAGTGGTAGCCAGCAACAAGACTCAAGGCAAAGGGCACCGTTTAAACAAAAGACTTGCTTGTGTTTTTGTTTTATGCAGATGGCTGAACACTGGAACAGGTTGTCCGGATACACGGTTCAGACTCCATTCTTTAAGAGGTTCAAAATCTGACAGGTGAGGTCCTGAGCAGCCAGCTTTGAGCTCTGTGTGTGTGTGCATGTATAAGGGGGAACGGGGGAGGAGTAAAGAACGATCGCAAAAGGCCCCTTCCAGCCTTCTTGATTTTGATTCTCTAATTTGGTTGATCGGTTAATCAAAAAGCTCAGCTTTTTGGTGGCATTCCCCCAAATTCCCCCTTTTTCAGAAATTTCCATAAATTTGTGCTGACGATGGTAAGTATATGCAGGTCTCAAGGGGAGCAAGTTCAGTGTAGGCTTTCCAAACAAACTTGAGACTATTTTGCCTCAATGACAACAAATTCAAACCGAAACTCAAACCCTTACCACAGCTATTACAGTTCGGGCTGTAATACTGGACATCTGTAAAAAACTGCAGACAAACCTGAGGACATCCAGCTCCAGTCCAAGATAACAAAAAATGGAAGCTATCAGACTTTGCACTAGTCTTCAGAGAACTAGATTGCCATGAACTCACCCTGAAGCAGAAATTTATATTTGTCAACTAAAGTGCACTCTACATTCCATTAAATATGAAGGATAGATCACATCATAACACTAATATACAGACATTTTTTCAGCAGCACTGGAACTCAAGATTATACTTTTCCCAAAATTATTTTAAAAGTATAGTTTCTGGAGTGCTATTTTACTGCAAGTCGATAAAAACAGGCAATTGCACAGCTACATAGAGAGCAGTAAGTCAGTGCTTACAAGCAATAGGGACAGACCAGTATTACTTCACCATCTGAAAGTAAAATACAAGAAAGTACAAAGTGACCAAGTTGCATATAAGGTAAGCGATAAAGGATTTATTTTCAATAGTGTGATCTGTTCACATACATCTACAGTTTTCTTTATTGCACAATTTAAGAAAATTGCCTGCCTCCAAGCCTTTCTGTTTTTTTGAGACAGAGAAATTTCAACTTCTGTATTTGACATCAGAGAACTCTAAATTGATGAGTAGATTCTCTGGTTGAAGTTTTCTACCACAGAGTAAACTCAAAATCAGTCAGAGAGAAGATTTGCCTATGTGAACAGCAATGTATCATTTCTTTCCGTTTTCCATTGCAATCTTCCTGGTATCAATTTTTCAGTTCTACTAAGCAATTCACATAATAGAAGATGCTCTGATCATCCCATGCAGTCTCATTTGAACATCTGTATTTCCAGGGAATCACCCAAAATACTGTTTTTAACCAGAAAAGAGTTCCTGAACACGTTCCACAAACATTTTTTCAGCAGATGTCACCTCTTTTTTTCATTCAAGAAAAAGGTACTTCTCTCCATAGAAAATGAGAAATATAGACAAAATAAAAAGTCTGACAAACAAAAACTTCCATAAAATTACTAATATTTTGATTAAAGTATTCTAAACACAAAACCAGTATAGTCTCCTGCTCTTCTACTTTACACTAGTTTCACATGAGAACACAGAAAACTAGAGATTATGTAAGAATAACAGGAAAACCAAAATTGCTTTCAGGAAGGAAGAGAAGAATGAGAATTTTCTGGGTTTTTTTCCTATCTTATAAACAGCTACATCAAGATTCTGTCATTTGTACACACAAAATGTCCCGACTATTCAACTGACACTTCCATCAGCTGATTTTCTATTTGTTTTTTGTTTTTGTTTTTATTTTTCTGTTCAGAACTGTCAAAAACAAACTCTTACAGCTAATGATGTCATTCACCTACAAACTCCTCCTCCAAAAGAGCAAGCACATTCACATGTTATCAGAATAATTTAATAATCTGGCTGTACTTTGAACATTAACCAGTGTTCCTTGCAACTGTTTGAGTAAGCCTATTTATTTCTTAATATTAGCAGCAGAAGATAGCTTCAGAAACAAGTGTCAAGAGACACTAACCCTCTTCTGATCAAAGGAAAGATTAAACAGGCTCTGTTGCCTGTTGATATAGCTCTGCCAGAACTTCACAACCCTAACCTATTGCCCTGAAACGCTACAATTAGGTAGTGAATATGAATTATGTAAAATCGTTAAATATGAACTTGGAAAAAAAAAAAAAAAATAGAATCCATTCAAAATTGATCTCTCAAATAACAAGCTATCTGCTTGCTAGAAATACCTGGCAAACCAGCAGCTATCCCAACTAAATCCAGTTCAAGAGCAGGTAGCCGATTAGGTATCACCTCTCATACCTGATATCTGTGCCGCACATAAGTGCGCACACACAAACACACACACCCCAAAATACCCATGTCCCCTTCTTTCCCTCTATCAAATTAACAAATGTCTTTTGAAACCTGTTCTGACATTCTAAAAATCCTGTCTTTGCACAGTACTCACACAGCAAAGGATACATCCTGACTTTGTCTTTTTAGAGCATTTAATAATTACTAATAGTTTGAGGCCAAAAAAAACATTTATTAAGACAACCTCTGAAAGTCCATGCAAAAAAATTTTTTTTTTAAACTGTCTTTACAAACGTAATATAAGGTTTAATTGCCGTGTAGAAGTTCTTGTAGACTTTTTCATATTAATTTAATAAAGACATTATGCACTAATCATGAAAGATAGATGTCTATACATAGTTCTTCTAGAGTTCATAAACACACTAAATGCCATTTCTGATGTCTCTGACCATCCCAACTTAGTCATTCAAACAGCTGAACTGTATTCAGTACCTTTCTACCTTAGTCCATTAACAGAGTGACAATACCAGTTAGGACCTCTTTTGTAAAAGTGATATACGACTTGTTATTGCAGGGTCACTAAATATCAGTAACAGATTTTTTTTTCCTCTTCTTAACACATGCAACACTTCAATGTCTATTCTGCCACTATTGTTCATTATTTCCATATTGTTGGCAGGTTACAAACAGAACACTTACCTGTGACCAGGATGATAAACAACAGTAGTTACTCCATGGACATAATGGCTGCTAAAGCTGAAACTATGACTTTCTTGGAAGCTTTGATTTGTTCCAACACTAGGCACAGGAAAAAAAAAAAAAAAAAAAAAAAAAAGTAGCTTATTTCAGATTTATATTTTTATATAGTGTAAAATTCTTTTAAAATTCGTGGTACCTTCTCAGAATAAGTCAGAATTCATGCTTACCTTACAAGATAACTTCTCAGCTCTCCACGATAATTAATGACAAGCAGTTCAGCTGACCATTGTGCACTTGCTTTGTATTCTAAGAAGATTAATCCAGCAATAGCATAACTAAGATCTCCTGGAAGAGCTGTTGTCTTTATGCAAAAGGCAGACAATGAGAGTAGGTTGTGGGAGGCAAGGAGAAGAGTGCTTTGGTTACTGAAAGAACTACAAGTCAAATTTCCTACAGTCTATAAAAAGTATATTAAAAAAAGCTAACAGAAGAAGTTATTTATAGATGTTACTATAATGAAAAAAAAAAAAAAAACCCACACAAATAGTCTGATCTTGATTTTAAAGAAGTCTTATTAATACAAAGTATGTTAAGAATACTCTAAGGAAATATACCTTGAAAATCCTCCAACGCAACCTTTGAATACACAAAATATGAAGTATATTCTGTTCCTCAAGGCAACAGCGACTATATTTTCCTCACACAAAAGAATTCTCGTCAAATTGCTCAAGCAGCAATATTCTCTGATTTACAAAAGAACTCACATACAAGATGCATAATGATGGGTCAATATTTTCAGGGAGGAATACTGGGGAAGTTGAGGTGTCACTGCAATCATCTGCATACGTTCTAGAGATGTAGATCTAGTAGATGGCATTATAATGGCAGGATTTGACGTATCTACAGATCTACCACAAATTTGAGGAAAAACACAGATGAAGATTCTGACTAGACAACACCAAGATGACATGCTTTGTGCATGCCACGCATGATCTGAGTTTAATCAACTATAATGTACCCATCACATGACATCACTTCATAATATATTTCTGCTTACTCTTCATATCATAAGGATTTATCCCAAAGTATAAACAAGAAGAGTGATTACAGAGAGTTTTAATATACTTAAATTTGATCAGAGAGAGTACTTACTGGTGAAATGACCAAAAGCTCACTACCCATTAGGTCAAACACTCTCACTGTTCCAGAGCTTTCAGCATAAGCAAGTAATGTACAGTCATGACTCCACGCCACACGCCTCCACTGTGGGTTAGGATCTTTTGGTACTAGGAAAAAAGGAGAGAAAAAAAAAAAAAAAAAGAGTTCTTAAAAAGAGAAATAGCTTCCTGTTAACAATTTAGCAGGTCCTAACTGGTCTTCACATATCAATGAGCACTGTCTGAATCATAACAAAATGAATGGCATTGGACCACATCTTGATCTCCAACAATCTATTGACCTTCCAACTATTAAATGTCTTAACACTGCTGGTGTATTCCTTTGAACACATTTTTTATAAACTTGTAGGTCATTCCCCACCCTTTCAAATAAAGCAAGGTATAAGAGAACACAGACAAAGCATTTTTTGAACTATAAATTTGATTTCTAGAAAAGCTTTCTTTGTTTAACAAAACTATGATAATTCTTTATTATCTGCATTAGTTGAATGCCCTGCCCCCTGGAATTAAGTGTTCAATATGGCAATCAGCCAAGAGCTGGCAATGCATCAGGATCCAAACAAGAAATCAGAAGCTTACCTTAAAGCACAGGGAAAAAACAATGCTTAGCAAAACATGAATAATAAACAATGAGGAAACTAAGTTGTAGAGATTACATATTGCATACCTTGACATTTGCCAATAATGGATCCAAAGTCATCTTTTGCAGACCTACAGAATAAAATTCAGTTATGTATTTAGACAAAAAGCACTATTTAATTCTGAAGAATAATACCATAAAAACAATCTGAGTGCACATGCAAATCCTGGAATTGTATTTAGCTACTTATTCAAAAAGGCAAATAGTTGCCTTCACCTTTAGGCAGCTAGAAAAAACAGCAGTACCATAAAAATCCTCCTTCCAACATGTAAATTACACCATCCCACATTTAGTAATAACGCTGTTCAAAACACTACAGCTGCTGCAGTACAGCATTATACAGAAGGTAACTCTTCAAAAAAAAAATCAGATTCCTCTAGCTTACTATTTTAGCAATAAATCAGAAATAAAGTTTTTTACACAGTTGGAAAATAAAATTTATTTCATAGTCTGTAAGCTGACATTTATAGTGTTCACACCACTTCTGGTTGAACAATTTTCATACACTTGCTTCTTTTACATATAAATAGAAGGTCTGACCTTCTAGCAAATGGATTTTTGTGAAGGAAGTAAACACTCTCAATCAAGATCTGCTGTAAAGCTAAATGTGTTCTTGAACTAGCAAAGGAGGACTTGTTATTAGACAGTGGCGGGGAAAAGAAAAGCATGAGTCTTTATGGCAATTCATATTATTTGTAAAATCAGGGGAAGTGTTACAGGTGCCAGCTGTTCTACCACAGAAAAATAATAGCTTCTCCCCCATTTCACTTGTACTCTCCCATAATGATTTTGAAGGGGAATGGAAGAGCAAAGGTTAAAAAGACCATGAATTTAGTTTAGCACTTCAAAGCAATTTTGAGTCTTTCCTCTTCCATACCTTAGGAAATGAAATAATATCTTTTTTTTTTTTTTTTCTGGGGGGAAGAGACGAATGATGGAGGGCAGAGGGCAGATAATTAAGAAGAAATCAAAAGCATCTCAGTTATAATAAATGATATTTGAAATATTATTTGCAGAATGCACCTAAAACTCTGAAAGAATAGAAATATCTTTAAAGTATGATTAGTAAAACACCCAAAATACTTTCTCAAAACTCTAAAACTGTGGTTGTTAAGTGATGAACATTATTACATTACCTGATTTCTACACACTGGTCTTGAACAACTGCCAACAATTTACCATTGCTGAAAAAGGAAAATCAAAGATGTTACAGTTCAACCAAAGATCACTCTTGCACACTGTGAATCAGAGCTCTAGGCACTTTTCTATAAGAATAAATTCATGTTTTCTCTCACAAGTCTAACTGGAGAATTACCAATTTTTATGCAAAAAATGTGCTATTAATAAAATCCTCTTCATGTTATGAACATGTTTCATCATGTCTTCTAGAATCACTAAAAAATGTAAATAATGTCTAAAATCTTGTAATAAAAGGTCAGAGTCAGTCGTTGCATATGGATAATTTTAGGTAGCAGTATTTGAAATTTTGTATTGTTTTATGTGCAATAAAAAACTATCATACTTTGGGAAGTCAGGTGATCTCCTTAGGTCTGCTCTGCTTTGTACCTTATACGCAACAGCGCACAACAGGCCAGTTTAATCAGTGAGGATCATCACCTTCTTCAGGGACTCATCATCTCTTTCGACAAAACAGAAACCTTGATTATATCCAGTTAAACATAAGTAAACATATTCCAAACTACTTTGATGTCACTGCTCCATTTTTCTGTATATGTTTACGTTTACTAAAATAAAGGAAAAAAACAGTAATTCAACCAGTGCTGCCAGAATTACTACAAAATAGTTGTTCGTAATCTAGGAATTCTCATTTCTCCCCTCAGCACACAACAGTGACAGATCTTGAAGGTCCCTTTAAGAACCCACTTTCCACAGTTTTTAAAATACTTGTTTTTTATTATACTTCAACAGTCACGAATATGATGCCAGCAGAAGGGCTTTAACATTGCTAATCACTTTTCCTCAAAAATTGGAAGGACATTCAGATATAAGTGAGAGGATGCATTAAGAGAAGGGAAACACTGTGAAAATCCCTGGATAGCATGAGGAAAAGTCATCCTGCAGCCTCTGAGAACCTCCAGTGTTTCCTACGCCCAAGGAGAACAGTAATGCCTTTTGCATGCTATTAGCGCAGCATTGTTGCCACTGAGGACAGTAGAAGGAAAAAAAAAAAAAATACCACACTGGTGGTAACTGTTTAAGAGACAAAAATTAATGATGCTAGTTTCTTTCCTATCTCAGTGAATGTAGTACTGAATCTCTCCTTTTTAGATTTTACCCCGGGTATCTACTATATACTTGAACACAGCAGCTATACCCCTCAATCTCCTTTCAACTCAAATAAGCTCTGGCAGATCACATACTAAGAATGCATATTATCTCCTACAGAAAACAAACAAACCCACTATCACCAACAAAAACAAAACACCCCCCCACATTAACATATTCATTATATAGTAATCTTTTCTGCCAAAAATAGTGAAGCACAAGAGTATATGAGCTGGTTACCTTGCAAGTACTAGATGCCAGTTAATTTGCTTATTAACCAGACGAACCAGTCCAGGTGGCAGGGTAAACTTTGCAGGGCTGAAATAAAAATGTTACAATAAATTAGAATGTACATCTGACAAGAAAGTAGTAAGTGAGATATCTATCTCACATGCAGGCTTTAGCAAACTAAACATGAGTCAGTAGTACACCTTGACAATGACAAAGGCTAACTGCATTCTGGTTTGCAGTAATGGAATCATATATCAGGGGAGAGGATTATTATTTACACTCTGGTCTGCATCTACTTTCAGGCATACTACTACCCATACTACAAGACAGACACTGATAAACTGGAGGACCACCAAGATTTTTAGGGGACTGAAGTATTTACTCACAAAAAGGTCCAAGGGAACTATATTGCTTTAGTCTGGAGAAAGGGACAGCTTCAGAAGGACTTGACAGCGGCCTTGGATACTTAAGGTTACCAAGAAGATGGGAGCTACTGAGGTGCATGAGAATGGAACCCTGCTCAAACTAAAACAGAGAAGTCTCCAAGCTGGCAAGGAAAAAGAAGTCTTCATCAGGAAGTGAGTTAAGCCTTAACAGGCTGCCCAAATAGGCTGTGGAATCTCCACCCAGGAAGGTTTTCAACATGCAGATGAAAAGATCACTGTGCAGTCTGGCCTAAAATTCAGAGAAGGTTGAATTTGACACCTCCTGGACGCCCTGCAAACTGGTCTCCAATCTTCTCAATCAAGTCTTCAGAGCAACTACAGGGAATTCTTCGTTGTTTTTAAGTAAAATGACATAGACTCATTCCAACTGCAAGTGGATCCTTGTGGGTAGACTTGGATGGCTGCATGAAGTCCATTAATCAAAATGGAAACCTCAAATCAAAAATACAAAATGAAGGGGAATACCAGCTGGGCAGGGGGAGGAGAAGAAGGGCAGCACTGCCTAGCAGAGAAAGAAACTACTGACTTAAACTGTGGGATTGTTTCCCAAGAAGTCAGACACAATATACCTCTAAAGAGGAAAACAGGTATCTTTAGCCATGAAAAAAAAAAAATCCAAATTATTGCTTTGGAAGCAAATATTGTAATGGTGTCAGACCTGACAGGTATGCCATTTGTCTCTCAGATAGACAAACAGCTTCATTTGCTACATCTCTGTTGGGCTGGGAAGATAAATATTTATTTTGGGAAACATGATGCTCCAAATTGAAGTTTATTTTGGCTACTGACAACAGCTAAGGTTGAAACGAGTATAATCATCTTGCTTCTTTTCAAGACAGGCTTCAACTGTGAGCCTCCAAATGTGGAAACACATCTGTGAGTACAACTCAAATTCAAGAGGAGACACACCTGCTCTACGTATCGTTCATACAATATTATAGTTAGTGTTCAGTTTCAGTGACATTAAAAACAACTCTCCAAGCTCTAAAAGTATTAAAAAATAACAATATTAAGTATTGTTTTTCTCAAACCTACCTGTACCAAATATATCGAAGTAAAAATAATGCAGGACCTACAAAAAAAAAAAAAAAAAATTACATTTTTGGCTGTTTAAATATAGTCTCCAATGTACTGCACACAGATTTCTAACAATTCTCTGGAAAGAAACACACATTTTAAAGGGGAGGAGAAAAACAAAATTAAAACCACAACAAAAATCTCGCATCTCTTTTTCTTTGGCCAACGAATCTTTATTTTACTTAAGGGAAGCGACAAATCAAAAGTTGAAATACATCTCAGGAAAATCTAGGAGAAATGCCTGATGGATGAAAATCCAACTCAGTTACTGCATAAATCAGGCGCAGAATGTTAGTATAAACAGATCACAATGTAAAGCTTCTTTACGGAATTGAGTTTGTTATTTGGGCTCTTTCAGACAAGGGCTGGTAAAGAAAAATCAGACAAACCAGCAAACTTCAACAGTACTTTGCAAAATACAACAGGGCTTCCAAACTTTTTAGATGTATATTTTATTAGTCTTCCCTATTGGTTAAGGGAGGGGAAAAATAAAATAAAATAATTTAAAGGTACTGATAATCAGAAATCATCTTTCTGAAAACCCATCCCATGCGCTATTACACTGGCCACTTCACAGAGCAAAGAGTGTTTTTTAAAGTAACCTACACATCATTCTTGTAAGTCATAAACATAGAAACTAGCCATATTTACCTGTAATTGCTCTCGTGATGATAAATGATGCGCCATGTTTTTTGCTGCCTCTTGGCTGCAATTATAACAGTAGTGGTCAAACACTGCATTATACATTCTAGCTTAAATATAGTATTCATGCATATATTCAGTGAATTAATTTAAACTGAGTGCTAGTCTACAAATTTTATGTTTACTTGCAATTACTTGCAAGAATGTAGAGTAGGAATTATTCTTTCTAGGAATACAGAATACATATGTCCACATTAAAAAAAAAAAAAAAAAAAAAACAGTAAGTTCAATCTGCTTGATTTATTCACAGTTTTAAACGATTCTATGAGTCTTCCCCTGCAACCTTAGCCAGAGAATCACTGCCTCATTCACTCTCTGAAATGATTAACTACTCAGTAATTCTTTCTCTTCTCTTTATATACTTTGGGATTCCTGAAGAGCTTGTTATGAACAACCATATCCCTGCATTGAGCACAGAACGCTTGATTTTCAAACCAGCCTTTTCTCTAGCATTGTCACCTCTCTTTAGTGCTCTTCACAAAAGCCTGATAATTACCCCAAACAAAATATTTCTTAGAAAACACAATACATGTAAATGAGAATACTAGCAGGAACTAAGATTAAAGCCAATATGGGGTCCAACTTAAGAAATGCCATTTTTAACTATTTTGAATTTAACAGAACGTTAAACACTCAGCAGAGGGGGAGCTTCCAGTGGTTGTAATTACAGTTGGAAGTGCTCAGCAATTCTGCAATCAAAATTGAAACATCCCAAATGAAATACCAAAAAATAAAGCAACTGCAATAGACACCTGTGGGGAATATAGCTTAAGGCCTCGTTTTGTATTCTGCAAAACTGCATAGGTAGAGATTTAATTTGATTTCCTAATGTAGCAATCAATTTAACTTCTCCCTTTCTGCAATTCCCCACCACAGTCATTCCAAAGCATTCAGTTCTATAAGAAACTAGGGTTGAACTGTTTGTTCGGACCGACTTTTTCCTGCACAGTGCACAGTGAAAATAAACCAGAATTAAAGAGACTGATATTCCAAGAGGAAAGGCACAAGCACTTAAATAATATTATTGTTAAGACACCTTAAGACAAACACTCAATCACACCGACAGAACTTCTTTTTGCCTGAGTGTATCAGTGTAAAACCAACTTTTCAGTAAAATCTTGGAGCATGTTGGAGGTAATGTTGTCCTCTGATGATCTTCAAAAAACGTGTAATTCCAACAAACTATAAAATTTCCAGATCTTTCTAATCCTGACATTAAAATTGTAATAATTTTGAAGCTATACCAAGCAAGTAAGAAGTGATGAGTTTAAAATAGTCTGCAACATCTGATCGAGTTGGCAAGCACAGTTCCACGTTGCTTAGAAATTCCAGTAGTCAGGGTGGGACAAGATCCTCAGGCTGTGATTCCATGATCACTTTAGACTGGCTGCTGAAGAGAGACCTCACACTTCCCTCCGCCTCTACGGACACCTTCCTGACCACCCCCATACCTACATGGGTGCTTGTACAATCACCTAAGAGATGCAGATTGAACAAGAAATTCATTCTCAAACCAGTCAGTTCCCTCCAGCCATACAACTTCAAGAATACCAGTGACTTGTCAGCAAGCCTTTCTTTTCGTACAGTTATAGACCCACAGTCTCAGCTGCCATAACTCCTAAGGCCTCCTGAGGCCTTCAGCTATGCAAATCTTTCATCTATTAACTAAAAAGAGGGGGAAGAAACAGTATAGACCATATCTCAAAACAAAATAAAATAAAAATGGATGCAGCTATCTATTCACATCCATGCCTATTGTTAAAACTGTTATTGATAAAACTGCAGCTATTGATAAAACTGCAGCTATTTTTCTCAAACTCACTTGTTACTATGGCAGCAACTGAAGATTTTAAACTCAGGATAAAAAAAAATCATGATGTCTTTCTGGCAAACAAAAAGCAACTTTCATGGAAATGCTTTTAGCATACATGACTAGGTACCTTCTTTTGCCTCTGAAGCTTTGCAATATACACATACAACCCGTTATAGGTATTCCCATAATGCATTTTCCAACTAAACATATTTTAATAACTGCATCGAGGTTGAAAGTTCACTACAAACAACAAGCAAGGCAATATTCCTTACACCTTGGATGTCTAAAGCAGACAGCAATAGAAACAGAGGCAACTAACTCAACACATTGCTGGGAAAATAAGAAAGCACAACCCCCTAAGCACCTGAGCTTTAACACTGACTCACGGAAGGGCAGGATACAAGCAGGATCTTCCAATATAACAGTAACATGTTCCCGTTCTTAAAGCTTTGTCAGATACCTGTGTGCCATACAAACACACATATACTTACACACAGATATTAAGTCTCTTAACCCTATTCAGTCCTCACAAAACACAGCTACAACCAAAGGACATTCTGATGAGAAAGCCTGGAAAATGAAAACTTCCTTACATCTCCGCTCCCCTCCTCCCTGTCTTTCTCTCTCCCTCCAGTCCCGTCCCGTCCTGCCGACGTGGCGGGTCCCTGAGCCGCGGCGCGGCCGAGGAGACGCTCACCTGCACCTCGGTCTCTGGCGGCCACTCGGTGTTGACGAGCAGGTCGTACAAGATATTCTCCTCCTCGCCGCCCTCCTCTTCTTCCTCCTCCTCGCTCACAGCCGCCACCTTCGCGCCCGCTTCGAGGCGCAGACCGGCGGCCGCCATGTTCACACAGGCCCAACCCCCCGCAGCACCTACGGCGCCCGGCATAGGCCAAAGCGAAGAGGCCGCGGCACTGCGCGCGCATGCGCGGGAGGACCCCTTGAGGCGAGAGCGCCTCTGCCGTTGAGGGAAAGGCTGGGACGGGGGCAGAGAGATCCCCAAAGTGACGGAAAATTCCTGCTGCGCCGCCCACAGCCCGGCTTCAGCCGTCTCGTTTAGCCTCCTAGTCCTCTAAGCGACTGTGCCGTCCAGAATCAGATTCTGATTTTAAAAAAAAAAAAAAACTAAAACTAAGGAAATATGAAACTGTTAAACTCTCGGGAGGTATCTGAGAAAGAAATCACTGCTGGCAAGAAAAGAAAAAAGAGATTTCTGTCTGCATAATTAATCACGTTGTCTGATTGAACTGTATTTGACAGCGCAACTTGGAAGGCAGCAACATATATCATTGAATTGTGTTTTCAAATTCCAGGGAAAAGGTGAGATCTACAGTAAAAAGCACTTGGGATTCCAGGCCAGCCAGTGGCTCTGCATGTTGGTGACTGAGGTCTGCCCACACACAGGTTTTCTTGGTCGAGACTCCAGACTGTTTATATATGAGCCTTAAAAAAAGTTATTTAATTCATAATTTATACAAAGCAAACAAAATGAGGATTGATGGAAGTAGCAAATAACCCTTTTGTTGTTTTGCTAGTAACGAAAGCTATTGACTTGCAACATTTTTGATGTTTTGTTCCTGAATTACAGATAATAGGCAACAGCTGTGGATATCCTATGCTTTCCCTTCCACTTAAGTTACTACAAAGCAGACATTCACCGTGGCTATACAATGTAAGTGCACAAGCTGCATTTTTCCATCCATAATCGAACTTTATTTCTACAGCAACAGCCCAGAGGTTGCGTTTAACTTTACTAGAAGGTATTCTGGTGTGTGGGGGGAAGTGCTGAATCGAGGCATAGAAACATAAAAAATGCAAAAAGATGTATCCAACGTATGTATCACTCGGGCTGAACCGTCGCTGTGACGTCCGCGCGCGGGCATTGCGATACAGGTGTAATTGGAAAGAACTTCCATGAAAAACGCGTCCCCCTCCGGCAGGACGGAGAGAGGAACCGTCGGCGCCGTTCGCGTGCACCCGGCGCGCTGAGGCGGGAGCACCGCGGCGGCGCCTGCGCACTGCGGCTGGGGGCTCGGCGCTGCTGTCCGCGCTGCGAAGATGGCGGCGTTTTCGGGTACGTGGGGAGAGACTGGGGCTGCCGCCGCCGAGCGGCCCCAGGAGCCCCTCTCGGCTTCTGGTGCGGCCGTTGCCGCGGAGGCGGGTGCCGTGTGTGCTGTGGGTGTGCGGGCTCTGTCAGGGCGGAACGCGGGTGCGGGAGCTGCCACGCAGCAGGCGGGAGGCAGTGAGGCCTGCGGGAAGCAGCGGCTTCTCCCGGCACCTGGGGCTCGGGAGGCCTCAGAAGCGGTTTCCAGCACAGGTTTGCTGGTTACAGGGCCTGTGTGCGCCTGGGAAAGACCCTGAGTTAGAGTCTCAGACTCGCTTGTAACAGGAGACTCAGTGATAACAGCTGTGCATATTGCAGTGTGCAGCAGCTGTGATGTGGAAACCTGAAAAATGCCTGATCTAAAAGTCACGCTTGATTCCTACTGTGTTTGTTTTATCATTATGTCAGCCTTTAGTGTGATTTGCTTGCCTCGTACCACCTGCTACCATGTATACCTGATTCTTTCCATGGCCATTAAAAGTGGGGACAGCTGTCAAAAACATGTATGTGTGTGAGGGGAGTTAAACATGTTTCATAAGTGTTTTGAGTTCTATAGAAAAGGTAGGGCACTCTGGTGTTGAAAATCATGGCTTTTTATTTTTGTCAGTAGCTAGAAAAAGAATCTATTTGTGGGTTTTCTGGTGTGTTTTGAGATAACTAGCACTGTTTGATGGTTTTTTTTTTTTTTTTTTTTTTCTTCCTCTCTCCTCCTTTTTTCTTGTCTTACAGAAATGGGTGTTATGCCAGAAATAGCTCAAGCAGTGGAGGAGATGGACTGGCTGTAAGTAGGCATGTTTAGACCTCTGGGCCTGGAAAAATCTGTTTTGTCTCTCGGGGAGAGATTATTTGCTTCCTGAAATATCTGTTGTTTCTCAGTTTCATAAGCACAGACATACATTCTCCTTTAACTATTACTGTATCTCTTGTGTTTCTTTAACATGAATGGTGGAGGAATGTAACTTGGAAGGGTAGCAGTATCGCTTAAGCTTTGATAAGGGAAGTACAACAGATTGCATTTCAGTGTCATTTGTTTGGTAAAAGCCCTTTTGCTTCTGGCTTGCTTATTGTGGGATTTTTGGAAGAAATCCTGTCAAATAATAGATGCAAGTCTAGTAATTGTTTTCCAAACTTTAATCTACATGCTTGTGTTCTGCAAGGTTGATACTAGAATATGTTATTCTGCTGCAAAAGTTATTTACTTTTGTGCAATTACTTGTTTCTATTACTAGATACTTGTTTGCTTAAATATTTTACTTTAAGGCTTATCTTGTACTAGAGTTCGGAATGTTATCTGTATGGACAGCTGTACTGTGTGCTACTCTTTTTCACATGAGCAGCATTAATTAACTGAGATTTATTCCAAGTGCTGCTCACATTCAGTTAGCTTGACTTTCTTTTTCAAATTTGAATGATAATCTTGTAAATTATAAGTACCTTTAAAAGTTAACCACACTGGAAGAAAGGAAAGCTGGAAATAAACAAGCAGTCTGTTTCTTTTCTTGCCAACTTGGTGCTATGGGAGAAGTAGCTGTGTTGTCAGGATGCAAGTGAATCTGCTGTATCCAGTAGTCAATTCCTGACAAGATACATCTCCTATTCCAAACTTGCCTTGCAAATTTTGGCATTTTTTGCTTCTTTATCTGCCATACAGAAAGAATAACTTTCACCTTTTACTTGGCCTCTTGCAGATTCCTGATACATTTAAGCAGCTTTTGCACATTTATATTTAATGGAAAATATTTTTATTTTCTGATAATTTTTATTTGTGTTAATGTTCTTTCTGTAGTCTCCCCACAGATATTCAAGCAGAGTCTATCCCACTGATTCTAGGAGGCGGTGATGTACTTATGGTACGTGTGCTGTATAGGCCTATTCTAAGAAAACCTTTGTTTTCTAATTGTTTGTTAAGTCAATTCCTCCTTTCCAGAATGTTCTGCATTTAGACTAGCTGATCTGTTCTTCTATAGTTAAAAAGTATATTCTTCGCTTACAATCACCAGTTCCCGGTGTGTTTCAGGATCTGTCACTTTGTAGCTTATGTATTTTTTTTACAAATTATTTTTACTGACTGATTTTATGAAAACACACTGTTTTTGCAGATTGGATTGGTTCTTTTTAGGCTTTATTTTGACTACTTCACAAACAGCGCCATGTGAAGGAGAGCTATCTGACTTAATATAATTTCTTTTTTTGTTGTTTATCTCAACAAGTGCTTCACTGAAACTAGCTATACTGATCAATATTCTTTGCCCTGCATACCTTCTACAGATTTGTCCATTCTTCATCTGTAATGAAAATACTTCCTGTTACAATTAGCTATAAATAGATTTGTTTTACCCTAGTGGTATCTGAGAGCTTGTGTATTCCAAATCTTTTCTGGTTTTCTATCCAGTTTACATGTGAAGAAATGGCATTAGTCTATATCAAGATTTTCTGAGTTATGCTAAGGCCAAAGTGAATTTAGTTTTTACTTTACTAAGCAAAACTGTGGAACAGTCATTATAGTATAAGATCTAACTTATAAACTCTTTATTTTTTCCTACAGGCTGCAGAAACGGGCAGTGGAAAAACTGGTGTAAGTAATTAGATTTAAATCTATTGCAGTAGAAAGTAGAAGCCTATCTGTAAGAAGTACTGTGAGTGGAGTATTTTAGTTTTGTTTTTCTTTGTGTGTTTGTAGGTATCAAGAGAATGTGTATGAGATGAGTAGTACTGATGAGCAGTTTAAGTAGTACTGTTAGTCTTTACGAACACATATCTAGGCTAAGTTTAAAGTATTTTTAACCGCTGTGTACCTATATATTGCAGCTGAAAACTGGGCTGTATAAATACATTTATCTATTGCTACTCTACTTATTGTTCCTCACAACGTGTGTGAAGCAAAATAAAATTTGAATTTCAGGCTTTTAGTATTCCAGTTATCCAGATTGTCTATGAAACATTGAAGGATCAGATGGAAGGCAAGAAAGGGAAAGCAACCATTAAAACTGGTGGAGCAGGTACGTTCACATCTATGACTCTCCTGAAGTGTGTAATATTGCAAATCCATGTCGACTCCCTCACTGCCAAAGTAAAGTTAAACAAAGCCACATTTAATGGCAAAGTAGATTTTTTTTTTTTCTTTCTGTGTTTGTGTGAGTGTGGGGAGCATAATGTAAATTAAAGACACTGGATGATATGAAATTTTAAGTATAAATGTACTAGTATAGTCATGGGAAATAATTCAGGTGCATATGACCACCAGTGCTGTTGTCTTTAGCTTAGGGCTGATTGATCCACACTGTGCTCTTCAGCATTTATTTTTTGAAAGCCTTCCTAGTTTAGTGCCTTGCAAGATGTGAAGTGATAACACTGTCCAGATTAAAAAGTTTAAAAAAAAAAAAAAAAAAAAAAAAGTAAAGCCTTCCAGTTGCTGGATTGAGTAAGTCTTAAGTCGTGATGCAGCTAAATTGTCTCAGTCCTGTTATATAAGCTTGAGTTCTTCTAGGTGCAGAATGATTTTCTGTGGCTGAATAATTCTGTGCAATGTCTTTCAATTGTGCTGTGCTGAACAGAGCTGTTATATTCATTTGGTACCTGGCTGGACTTTGGAAGCTGAATAATGAAATCTTGCTTGACGCTGTGTTTGGTAGTAAAAGTTGGATTGAACTGACAAGTGGTTGAACAGAACTACAACTCATTGATACAGAATGGATTGTGACCCCTCCCTGATCTTGGCTTTATCAGCACATATTGTTGGCCTGTGAAAAATTAAGTCTGTGTACCTGAGCATTTCAGCAGTGGCATTTTAACTGATGTCCTGAAAAGTATATTGTGCATATTCAGAGTAGAGATGGTGGATAAATTTCAAAATTATTGCTATTAATGTATTTTTGGACCTTTTTCCAGCTGAGCTTGATTGTGATCATGTGAAACTTCAGCCCACCCTTTAAGTTGCCTAATTGTTTTAAGTTGCATTATTTAGTAATCTAGGTTAATATCTTTGTGTTCACATATCTTTGTCTTTTGAATGTGTTGGCCTTCACTTTTACTTCATAGTATGAATTGTATTGGAATAAGTCTGTTGTGCCATAATGTTAATGTTGTTAGTCCACAGTCACTGTGAATTTTCAACTTGAGTTCTCCAGTCTCCAGGCATATCTTGTTGGTTTAATGCTTTTTTTTTTTTTTTTTTTTTTTTTTTTCCCCTCCCCCCCCCTCAAATAGTGCTCAATAAATGGCAAATGAACCCCTATGATAGAGGATCAGCATTTGGTGAGTTATACTAACACTACTGTAATGGTTTATCATACACCTGAAATTGTTTAGTTGTAATATATAAATGGAAAGAACTTTTTTTTTCCTGCTCCTGCCCCCTTCCTTGGGAAAATTTAAGGGCTGCAAGTTCCCACCACAGAGAATTTAGGCGGGGAGTTGTTCGGTTTTAGCCAGTTTGGCAGGGTTCGGCACGTGTTTTTCATGGTGTTTGTTCTTTTGTTTGTTTTTAACTGCACCTGAATTTGGTGAATCTGTACTAGTCCATAGTATTTGATTTCATTTAGATATCAAATGTTTCAAGCCACCTCGTATTCCTTTGTTATAAGTTGTTCCTAATCACTTTCTGGAGATGGTAAGCGAAGTACTTAAGCATGGAACAGAACAGAAGCAATCTATACAGAAGTAATTGTGTAAACACTGGTGCAGCATATGAAGCAAAAAGAAATTGGTACTTTATTTCAGGATTAACGAAGAAAAAGTACCCTCTTTTATTTCCTGAAGGAGTGTGAATTCAGCTTTGATTTTTAAAGATACATTAGCCTGTTCAGATGCATGTATACAACAAAAGTCTATCCAAAGCATCAGCATTCTACTTTGCAGCCCTCTTGCCACTCCCATCTTCCAGACCATCTTTCTTTGGAAAAGTCTCTTCCCCCTCCATTGCCTCCTTATGGATTGAATTAAGACACCAATTATTAAGCTTCACCTTTCAAGTGATGGATGTTGATTGATTACAGTTCTGGAACATGTTATTTTTATGTGATGCGTATAATCTGGTTACTTTAAAATCTCTTCAGAATTAGATAAAGGTTAAATGAGTTTTTCCTGCCCCCAGTGAAAAATGTATGGTATATGAGGTCTAGCCATTATTATTAAAGCTTGTTTCCTCTCCAATTGAAAGAAAAAGTTACTCAGTGAATAGATGTCATAAGCCCAGAAGTAAGAATGAGCTCACCAAACCTATAAATGTTGTAGCACCTGTAGTACCAAACTGCATGAAACAGCCATGACCTGCTCAGGCTTAGAGTTTAGAAGTGTTGGAAATGTATAACTTCCTGCTTTTCTGCCTAATCAGGAAGTATTAACAACTCAACTGAAGTCTGGACTGCTTAATAGTCCTATTAAAGTTACTGTCTCTTCTTCCTTGCTCCCCCTAATCCTTGCAGTGCACAAAAACAATTGAAAAAGCTGTAGAATTCTCTAAGAACACCTTAAATATTTCTAATGGTAAAGAAAATAATTGACACTTACACAGTGTATTTCCAGTGCTTTGTTATGATGTTGCTAAAAATAGCTATTTCCCAGCCTGACAGAAAAAATGAGAAGATGATTGTACAGTGCAAATATGTATGTGTTTGGTAACTTCCATATGTTCCCACAGCATTTGTTCCTATTAAAGTCTCCTCAGGAATACAATCTGAGGGAACAGAAGGCCAGTATATAATTTCCCTCCTTCCTCTCCTCAAATATTTTGGAAGTGAGGAAGAGAGAAGATAAAAATATCTCTAAAGCAGAATGCTGAGGGTTTTTTCTTTGATTAGTACAGGACAGACCTTTGCCATTTAGAGGAAACTTGCATTTAAATTCTGTATTCCATTCTAATTCCATGATTTGATTTCTAAAGCAGCACTGTAACCAAATCTTTCTTTGTGGAAAGACGATGTGAAATACTGATACCTCTGTCTTCTTGAGGCCATGAATATGCATTTGTTGTTTCTGGTGTCATCTGTTGTCTGCGTGCACTTACAAAACCTGATTATCTTAATGCTTTTTTGCCTAAGTCCTAGCCAGGCTTTCCACTAAAACACTCTAGAAAGTACAAATGCGTCTGTGCCAGCAGCTGGGGGGGGTAAAATACTGTTTGTCCAAGTAGGGCCAGAGATGTATTTACTGCCTCAAATAGCAGAGGGCTAGCTGTTAAATAAAACTGCCCATGTGTTCACAATGTGAAATAAAGGCAAATACACTAGACTAAAATAGACGCACAAATGTTGCTTAGAGTAGAAAAACTTTTTCTTTCGCAAAACCTGTCTTGTCATCTTCAGCAATTGGATCTGACGGTCTGTGTTGCCAAAGCAGAGAGGTAAAAGAATGGCACGGATGCAGAGCAACGAGAGGGGTGACTAAAGGTAAATATTAAATTATGTATTTTGGAAGCTTCAACTAAAACATCCATTTGTCACAGGTTGTTAATGTAGATAGTTTCACTTAACATTTACTGTTCATCTGAGCAAGTGTGCTATTACTGAATTCACTGCCAGCGGCAGACTTTGGAAGGAGAATGTTCTGCATATCCCTATCTCCATCTGCTGTGAATCTGCTTTTCCCCAATAAAGGAGGAGCCCCAGATCACAACCAATATTCATTAGAACACGTTTTATTGACTGAGGAGGTGTTTCTAATAGCAGAAAACTGTTCTCACAGTGCATTCAGTTATTTTGTCATGCGTTGCACACACAGACACACAGGTGCACAGATTATCTGGTGTGAGAAACAGTTAACAGACCAACCTCAACTGTTTATTCAGAAGCTGATGCTAACATGGCAGTGGTTCTAGGTGGTTCAGAAAGCTCTTCAGAGTCCCTTGTTTCACTGGCTTTGTAGGTAATCCCATTTAGTAGCCACCCTACTTGGATGTGATTCAAGGTACAAAACCAATCTTTGATGCTAGTGTATGCTGATGGTGCAAACTGATTCAGCAGACTCTTGCTCAAAGTTTATCCGTTCTTGTGGATTCAAGAGAGCCTATAGTTGCTGGCTAGCTTCGCAGTTTTTGGAAAACTTTCAAACAACACCTCTCTACATGTGCTTTTTCCATTTGTTCTGCTATTTTCTGTTAACATTCTCTACCTGCATAGGTACCTATAAAATCTTTTAACACTAAGACAGTAGAGGTTTGGTTTACAGGTGATGAGTAAGAATGCTGGACTTGCATGACTTTGGAAGCTACCAAACTGAACCAGTTTCGAATTGAAATTTAGGTGTTTTTTAAGATCCTTTCTTTGCCTTTTAAAGGAAAATACTACTATGAAGTTTCCTGTCATGACCAAGGCTTATGCAGAGTTGGTTGGTCAACTATGCAGGCTTCACTAGACTTGGGTGAGTTTTCTCATAGAAAGATAGACTTACTGGATTCCCATGGACAGTTCTTATATTCATGTTTTAAAAGGTGGCTGAAAACTTGTTCTAGTCTTTCCCAAAAATGGACTTTTGGGGAAGAATTGCAATCTCAGGGTGTTTAAGACTTTATCTATATAAATAT
>VZSV01000108.1:2576958-2623245 GCA_013398735.1 Nothocercus julius | reverse complement strand
AGTTCTGTCCTTCCTGAAATGAAGGAAATCTGCTAAGAACTAGGAATTTTTTTTTAAGCCCCCTAGTTTCCTCTACCTTTCTTTTGATTATTCTTGTAATGAAGATTATTGGAGACCAGGAGACTCAATTAACATACTAATGCAAAAAAATGTTTTAGAATATGTCAAAGTTACAAATATTTGGTTGGTACATCATATTATTTCTTTTTTGTAGCACTAGAGATTTGAGTTGACAATATAAATGATAATGGACAAAGTGGGAGGTAGGGAATGAAACCCGTTAGCCCAACACTAAAAGGTTGTCTTGTCTTCAGGCACTGATAAATTTGGCTTTGGCTTTGGTGGGACGGGCAAGAAATCTCACAACAAGCAATTTGACAGCTATGGTGAGGTGAGCTGCTCATTGATATCATTCTTCCTCGCTAAATTCTTCACTATTTGTGTCAAAAGCTTTGCATGCATATTAAGACAATCAAATATCTTTTCTAATAACACTCATCTCTTTCAGGGAACTTCTTTAAACAAAAATACCCCAAAATGCTGATTTTTTTTTTTTTTCTTTTGACAAAAGCATCTGTACAGATTTAACAAAAACATCATCTTTAAGTCTGCAGCTCATTCTATGTTAAGAGTGAAATAAGTCAACACGAACCCATCCATACATCTCAGTAAATGTCCTAGTGAGGGCAACATATTCTATTAACTAGTAGAGAACAAGCGAAGTACTCTTTAATATGTTAAAATACAGGTTTAGGTGCTAATAAGATATGAATGGGCAGGCTCTCTTTCTTGCCTTTTAGTTGGATTTGTCTTTAAAACCATTATCTTAATGTGTTGCTTTTCAAAAGTGCATCAGGAAAATCTGACTTGGCTTTTGTACTGTGTGCCAGTCAAGAAATTATAGAAACTTGAGCATAACTTATATAAATCCAAATAACACTGCAGAACTTAAGTATTTTTTTAAGGTTGGTGAATTCTTAATTCTGTAATACTTGCAGCTTTTCTTATAAGAGTGATTTATGAGCTCTTCAGTTAGAACTACTTCATAATATACAGACTTTTAAGACCTCTGCAAGCAATAAATACCAAAGTCTTCATATCAAAGTATTTAAATATGCATAACATGCATATAGTGTCTTCTTCAAGAGCTAATCTTTTTAAACAGTCAAAAAAAAATGCTATTATATGTTTGATGTAAATTTGGTTTTAAATTGGGTAGTAAATGTATGATTAATTCACTTCTCAATAATAAAGAATTCTTCCAGGTAAATTACTTACATTTATCATTGTCAAAGTGCTTGATTTTAAAGTAAATTTAAAGCAGCAATAAGTGTTTAAATATCTAAGGTAAATTTGGTGTTTTCCTGAAAAGGTGCAACCGTATAAAACGTGCTGTTAAAGCTGTAGTGTTGGTATTTAAAAAAAAAAAAAAAAAAAAAACTGCTTAAGGATAGAAGGTTATTAGGGAGAAGTGGGAAAACTGGAAGCTGACAGCACTGCTCTTTAATATGGTATTCTAAAACCTGTTACCTTCGCAACATGCTTTTCATTATATAGGAATTCACTATGCATGATACCATTGGATGTTATCTAGACATAGATAAAGGACAAGTAAAGTTTTCCAAAAATGGTAAGTTTTCTCTTTCTTTTCAAAATTTTTATTGGATGCTTGTATAGTGTCTGAATTCTGACTGAATGAACCCTGTTTACAGGGAAGGACCTTGGCCTTGCCTTTGAAATCCCACAGCACATACGGAACCAAGCACTCTTTGCTGCCTGTGTACTGAAGGTAAGTTAGGAATGTCACAGATGCACGAGATCATGCGAACTGTTCCACATTTTCAGAAACTGCTAGTTCTGCATGAAACTTGCATAATTACCACAATTGCTGCTTTTAACTGTCTTTATTTCCTTCTTCCTACCAATGATTTGCAGCTGTCACTATTTGAAGAGTTCTACTTCAGTTAAATATTAACTGTTTAAATTCAACTTGAATTATTTCACCTTGAACGCAAGGGTAGGATAGTGCTTATAGGAACTAGCTATCCAAGCTAATATCTTGTCCGTATTAACTTTTGTTATGGAAAGACTCAACAGATACAAGCAAATAACTAAAAATGTCAAAGTTTTAACTGATCTGATTCTTCATTTATTCTCAACCCTGGGAAGTGGGGTGTTCTTGTCTTTCCAGACTTACAGTCTCTCTGTAGTGATGCTATACTGAATAATAAAGGGTTTTATATTATTCCTGGTGGTCAGTGTCAAATACGCTTTTTTGTTGGTGTTTTTTTCAGGTTGCGTTAGTCACTGAATATGAATAAAACATAGAAGTTTGAAAGAGGTTTCCATATATCTGTAAATATTTGAGTATTTTGATATATAAAAGATTTTCAGAGCTAGAAACAAGGAAAAAGTGTCTGGCAGGTTTTAGACCCCTTTGTTGTAGGGGGAAGGTGCTTTTCTGGGTATACTTAATCTAGTGGTTTCTCATGGGAAAACTAATTTTGGAATTCTTTCCCATTTTGGGGTCTTTTGCACCCATCTATATGACTTTCCCTTGTTATAATCTAGAATGCTGAACTGAAATTCAATTTTGGTGAAGAAGACTTCAAGTTTCCACCAAAAGATGGCTATATTGCACTTTGCAAAGCTCCTGATGGTAGTGTTGTAAAATCTCAACACACAGGTAAGTCTGATCTTTACATTTCTGATGCCTTTATATTCTAATTTAGAACTTTTTTTTTTTTTTTTTTTTTTTCCCTTTAGGAAATGCACAGGTGGTTCAAACACAGAACCTTCCAAATGCTCCAAAAGCATTGATTGTAGAACCATCAAGGGAGCTGGCAGAACAAACTCTAAACAATGTGAAGCAGTTCAAAAAATATGTTGATAATCCCAAGTTAAGGTAACAGTGCTTTAATATCATATGTTACATAGTACTGTATTTATGGCACAGTTCATGAGGACAGGGCTTTTCAGAGGTTCACACTTACAGATAAGTGAATCTTAATCTGCAGTGTCATTTATATATCCTGAGTAGTATCTGCAGCAAACTAGCTCTCTAATGTTCCTGCTGCTGTAACACTATGAGCAGTTGGGAGGTTTGGTGGAGAGGCTTTTGCTTGATTGTTTGTTTGTTTCTTCTCCAGGCTACTACTTTCTGGAATGATAAATCTGTTTTGTTTATCTTCAGATTATTGAAGGGGTGTATTACGGGAAATTTATTTATTCACAAAGAAAAGCACATGAAGGTGCACTTTTAAAATCAGTTTTCTACAGACTGCTTTGGTCTAAAGCTGTTTCTTTTTTGACAGTTTCTAAAGCTTAAAATACGGAGCTGCTTATTTAAATTATAGTTGGTTTACAAGATGCTTTTACTAGGATTTTATAACAGCAGCAATGAAGAGAAGAAAACTGTGATGTCCAAAGTATTTAATTTACTGTTTGCTGACTTTCAAGAACAGAATCTCAATATAATAACAGATTAGTTTCAAGAAACTGTTTAAGGTGACGCTGGTTACGTGTGCAATAAAGTAAATGAAGTAAGGAAATACTGCTCAGTAGCAAGATTTTCATTTCTGGAATTGAAGTACTGTTCATTTTAAAATAAAACTCTTCCATGTTCCTTGTTACACAATTTACTGTTCTAAACTGTTTATCTTGAGGTATTATTAGTCATAGAATGAATTCTCAGTCAAAAGTTTAATGTGTCTCATGAATATTTTGAAGTTCACTGACTTTCGTTATATATTGGTTATAACTTCAATTTTAGAGAGCTGCTGATTATAGGTGGTGTTGCCGCAAGAGATCAACTCTCTGTGCTGGAACAAGGAGTAAGTTGCATTTCTGTTCATATAATGTATTAGTTCTGACTTCTGAATAACTCAGGATCTTTAGAGAAAAAAAAAAAAAAAAAAAAAGGGTGTTTAATTTCAGAAAGCTTCACTTTCTGAAGCAGCTCAACAGCTTTTTGTGGGCCTGGGGGCAGAGAGGGAATTTCCCAGCATATTCTAGCGTGAGGCAGACTCAAGTAATGAAATGGAATGGAAACTGAGGCAGGTAACTCGGAAAGGTTGTGGAATCTCCATTCTTGAAGACAGTCAAAACTTGACTAAGTAATACCCTTAGTACTCTAAAGCAGGATTGAAGTTGTGCCTGCTTGGAATGGGAGTGGAGACTAGACTTCAAAAGTTCCTTTCCACTTGAATTACTCTAGTTTTCTATGAAATTATAATTAACAGAAGGTAGGCCATTGCACTATTAAGTATGTGACACTTTTGAGTTCAGATAAAGCTGGTAATGCCTTCTACTTAATTATGTGACCAATTAATATTCTGTTGTATTTCATAGGTGGACATAGTTGTGGGAACGCCTGGAAGACTGGATGACCTGGTCTCAACAGGAAAGCTTAACCTATCTCAAGTCAGATTCTTGGTCCTGGATGAAGCTGTACGTAGAGAACGAAGTGATGTGTAGTGTTGTTCTGTGGTTTTGTTTGTGTTTTGTTTTTGAAATGCAATATAATACTTTCTGAAAACATTCAGTGAAACATCACTCCTCTGTAGCACTGCCTCTTTCTCCTATCTTACTACCATTGAGTTTGTGCAAATGTAGAGTGCTTGGATGGGTAGAGGGTAAGGGGAATAGCCTCTTAGCTAGAAGCTGCTGAAGTGCATGATCAGCTTCTTGTGAAGCACAGCAGCTTTCAGTACCTGAAAATACTTTAGACTTCTTTTCATAGTAATAATAACCAGGCATTAAGTTTTCCAGCTAATCAGATGAGAGAACTTCTAAAACTACAAATGTGTTAACGTTATTCAAATGCATAGATTGAGAAGTGAGAAACAAGCATTGCAGTTTTGTTCTATTTCAATAAATATTTCCCTCCAGGATGGCCTCCTTCTCCAAGGTTATTCAGACTTCATAAACAGGATCCACAGTCAAATTCCTCAGATAACTTCAGATGGAAAGAGACTCCAGGTATGAAGTGTGTGCCTAACTTATTTGATCTTCTCTGCTTTCAGTTGTACCATGTTGTTGACTCTTAAACGACATCTCTTTCCTCAAATAATACTTCTAGCCAAAAACTTGTTCACTGGGTTCAGTAACTGCCTGTGAACGTAGATATTTTTACCATGCTCCATATGAAGCCTTGTATTTCACCTTTTGGGATTATATAAATACATAGATATTTAGAAAAAGTAGTGAGTGACTCTAATTTCTGATGTTCTAGTTTTAATCTTGCTTCATCAGAATGTAGTTTCCTTCGCATGCTTTGTTTGTTTAAATCAGAAGAGTCTCATCTCCTGCGGTATGTATCTTTGATAATACTCTTATTCTGAAGTATCTGTGTTCTGATTTGTTTTTTCCCAGGTGATTGTGTGCTCTGCAACATTGCATTCTTTTGATGTCAAAAAGCTCTCTGAAAAGATCATGCATTTTCCCACCTGGGTTGACTTGAAAGGAGAAGATTCAGTCCCTGAAACTGTGCACCATGTAGTTGTGCTTGTGAATCCAAAAGCTGACAAACTCTGGGAAAGGCTTGGCAAGAATCACATAAGAGTAAGTAGCTTATAAGTGAAAAACTTAAATGTATATTTAGTATTTAAATTCTGTTTAGTAAAGACAGTATTGTCTATCTTTATCTGTGTTTACTTTCTGTGTACAGTGATTTTAACACTCTGGCCGAGATCTAAAAACCGAAGTCCCCATCTATTGAAACAACTTGATGTGTATAAAGTGGTTTGTCCCACTTAAGTGTGATATTGGTTATGTCATAAAATTAGGGTTATGAATAACACAATCTCACAAACATGATTTGGAAAAAACTTGATGCAATAATATTCTGGCTGTACTGGAGAATAGTGGTGCTGCACTTTCAAGTCATTTCATAGCTAATTATGTGTAGCCTATGAAAGATGTAATCCCTGTGTCTGGTTGATACAGAGGAAGCACCCTTTTCATGCAGACCTTTGTGCAAGGAAGTTTGTCTCTAACAGCACACCAGAAATACATGCTCTTTATGCAAATGGATGTCATCTCAGGTTGTTCTCTCAGTGATGTAGAGCTGTCTCTTGACTTAGCAACTCTTGGACAATTAGGATCAGTGGCCTTTCTTAACACTCCTTTAACTCTAGAACTTCATTTTCTTACACTTGCACATCCTAATTAACATGCTAAAAACTTCTTTTTTTTTTTTTTTTTTTTTTTTTTTTTCCCCTCCTCCTTCCCTAGACTGATGAAGTACATGCGAAAGATAATACACGACCTGGGGCTAACACTCCAGGTGAGTAACACAAATATTATTTAATAACTTTTGCATTATTATTAAAGCTGAAATATAGCAGGTGTAATTCTTGAGATGTGTCTCCAAATCCTTATTTCTAGAGTCCTGCAATTGTGATCCAGTAAAAAAAGGGAAATGTGTTTCTATATTTAGAGGAGAGAAAGAACACGAGATGAACACAAATTCAGTTGTATAAATGAAAAATGTTTGAGCTGTATAAATAAACTGAAACTACTGAGTAGTTTAGTCTTTAGGGAATTAGCTTGGAGCATGGATTTGCTTGGACGACAGCAAGAGTAAGCTAGACTTCATTTATTTATCTACTCTGCTAGTAAATGTCTATTGAGAGTCTGGAGAATCTTTAAATGCATACTATGCAAAGACTGTTCATATTTTTAAACAATTTGAGTGAAATTTCATTTATTTCATTTAGAAATGTGGTCTGAAGCTATTAAAATTCTGAAAGGAGAGTACACTGTTCGGGCAATCAAAGAACACAAGATGGACCAAGCCATTATTTTCTGTAGAACTAAAATAGATTGTGATAATATGGAGCAATACTTCATCCAACAGGGTGGAGGTAATGTTTTTAATAAGACCTGATTCTGTTTGCCTTCTGTGTTTATTTTAAAGCTGTCTGGGATGGAGATCACTTTTTTTTTATAATGTCTGAATATCATTGTGCTTAAGTTAATGATGCACTTAGTATACTGAGCATAATGGGCAGAGGGCTGCAGAGCTGCTCTGTGTTAGAGGAGACTGAACTGCCCTGGGTAGGTCACAACCCATTCCAACCAGCTCTGGAGTGAATGAAAGCCACCCATCTTATTCCAGAACCTCACAATTGGAGCAAGGTGTGCCACCACCTTTGCTCAAATGTAAGACAGGATGGTGGCTGCTGAGGACTAAGTGCAGGAGGAGACATGCAGGGACACCTGCATGTCCCACCATGAGATATATCATGTCACACCAGGAGATATATCAGGAGAAACCCAGTATCTCAAGTACCCCAGTATCTGAATCTGTAATTAAGTTGAATTCATAATAAGCTGAGATTCCCTAATCAAGACTGTCTTGTCTGTGACAGGTGTTTATTAGTAACTCTGTATGGTGCTGTGTCATACCCTACATATGATACTAATGCATAGCAACTTTTTTCAGGCCCTGATAGGAAGGGACATCAGTTCTCATGTGTCTGTCTGCACGGGGACAGAAAACCCCAAGAAAGAAAGCAAAACTTGGAAAGGTTTAAGGTGAGACAGTAAGCTTTTTAAAGCTTTTTTCTTTTTTTTCCTTTTATTTCCCTTTTTTTTTTATTTCCCAATATCTGATATCATATGTTAATCTGTGTTGCCAGTTCTTCAGTGTATGATCACTCATATTAAATTGCATTAATATGTTCACTTTCCATTTTCTAAAATTTTTGAGATGGTCTTTAAGTGAAGTGCTGTCAGTTAACGTAATCTTCGAGGATTTTCATAAATAAGATAGACGAGATGTTTGTTTTGTTTTAATATAAACTTAAGCTCTGTAAGCCATGTTTTTCAAACTTCTTGGGTCTTGAGTAGCCAAAAACAAATCAAACATTAGTTTCAATTTTAAAAGTTTTGTCTGTGTATTTTTTTGAGTTATACTCTTAACTTCAGGAAAAAAAAATGTTTCATTGCTTGAGTTTGGTTTAGTTTATATATTATTCTTATGACTCTACTTTCCTAGAGAGGAGATGTCCGTTTCTTAATCTGCACAGATGTTGCTGCTAGAGGAATCGATATTCATGGTGTTCCATATGGTAAGGCATAAATTTTAAACTAATTAAAGAGTTGTGCAAAATTAGTGCATGTGCTTTTAGGCCCATCAGCTGCTTAAAACAAGTATATGTATGGCTTATATCTGCAATCCTTTTTTTTCTTAAAATAAAGCTATCAAGCACTTAACTAAGCAGGTTCTGGTTTATAGGGATTCTTCTAGTGCAAGTAATGACACCTGTAGTTGCTGCATTAAATAGAACCATATATATGCAAACAAAATTTGAATTTTCTAAGAGGAGGGTTTGCAGTGGTCAAAATCATATGTGTGCCCTGTGACCTTACCTCGCACAAAAACAGAATAAAACAATTTTTATGTCTGGGTTCTGTGTGTTTTATGCAGTTATCAATGTCACACTCCCTGATGAAAAGCAGAACTATGTTCATCGAATTGGGAGAGTAGGCAGAGCTGAAAGGTACGTCTGTGTTTAGAGCAGTCACCAAGTTTTACCTTATTTTATAATGTTCAGAAGTAATTATTGAATTTCTTTTCCCCCCACCCCCACCCCTCTCTCCCAACCCACCCCAAATATTTCAGGATGGGTCTGGCAATCTCCCTGGTGGCAAAAGAAAAAGAAAAGGTAATTACTTTCCAAAGCAGAAACTTTGAATAAAATTGAACAGAGAAGTTATTTACTGAAGTTCCAAACAAACACAGCTGACAATTATGTTTTACTATCCTGGATTGGAAAGCTACTTTTGTTTTCCTAATTGATAGATACTTTAAATAGAAATGTAACTTCTTAATCATGATACAATTAATGAAAATAAATTTACTAAGCTGTTTCATAAAGTTTAAAAAATACTTTTTCTTTCTTTCTAGGTTTGGTATCATGTATGCAGTAGCCGTGGAAAAGGATGTTACAATACTAGACTGAAAGAAGAAGGAGGCTGTACCATTTGGTACAATGAGATGCAGGTAAGCTTTTTACTTGATAAGAATTTTATAATTTCTCTAAGAGACTGTATAGGCATAGTTATTGTCTAGGTTGGTAGTTGCATTGTATTTCTGACTAGAAACTAATTATTAGCTGATGTTGTCGTATTTCCCCTTGGAGTTTTATTTTCAGCTTCCTTATGGCCTTTCAAATGAAATGCTATGCTGAGTTATAGGTAGGATGTTATTTAAGCATTTTTGTTTAGATGGTTTCTTCAAAGCTGTAACTAAGATTTTGACTGGGTAGAGTAGAAACATACTGTAATTGGAAGCGAACTTGCATAGTTGGCTTGAGCAAAAACCGTATTAGTCTTAAATTTCTTGAGACCGAATTGGTTTGTTTATACATTCCAGTTTCAACTATTGAATGTATTTAATTGATTAAGAAACTGTATGATAAGCGATGTCCTGGGACTACAAAGTGCTTTACCTATTTATTTATTTTTAGTTGCTGGGAGAGATTGAAGAGCACTTAAACTGCACTATTGCCCAAGTTGAACCAGACATAAAAGTACCAGTGGATGATTTTGATGGGAAAGTTACTTACGGGCAAAAAAGAGCTCTGGGTGGTAAGCAATAAAGTACTCTTGAGTTCTTTGTTATATTCTCTTAACTTTCCCAGGTGTTTGCTACATAACTACAGTTTCATGGATAAACTCTTTTCTTTCTCTTTTACATTTCTTACATACAGCTTATGGGTTGCAACTGGCCAAAGTGTGTGTGTGTATTTATTTTATCAAGTTAGCAAAGTTATCCTGATTTTCTGAATGACTGTGGTTGAGCATTAGTTGTGCTGACAAACGATGTTGAACATGGTATTTAGCTGTGGTCTGTTCTGGCAGGTGGACTCTACAAAGGCCACGTGGATATCTTGGCACCTACAGTACAAGAGTTGGCTGCCCTTGAAAAGGAAGCTCAGACTTCTTTCTTGCATCTTGGCTACCTTCCTAACCAGCTGTTCAGAACCTTCTGATTGTGCCATGTTTAAGACAAGGCTTGGGATAACAAATGTCCTGTGCTGAGGATATGAGAATCCTTTATGTCTCCAAGCAGCAGTAGTTACAGAAGTACTAAAATTGAATATGTTTCTTTCATGATGAACAGTGTGTTCACCTTTGTTAATGCTGTGTTAGCTGTTGACCTAATAAAGATGGACTTGGCTGCCTTTGCTTTTCCTCAGCGCCACTTAGATCACAGAATCACTCTTTACATGGTTTTTGACTTATCAAAACTAAAAAATAAGTAATTACATCTAGAAGAAGGAGAGTATAATCTTTGCCAACACTGTGTACATAAAGCAGTTCCATTAACTGCATATTGTAATTCTTAATGCTCCTCTCTTTAAGATGCTTTCATATAAGACAACTGCCTCTATATAAGATACCGAAGAAAGAACCATTATCTTGAAATACCTATTTAAAGCTCTGATTTATCCCAAAATCTAGGCTCTTTGAGTTTTTATTTGTTTTTATTTCTTCAAGTTGATATGCCTCACACTTTGGATACAAGATCAGCTGTACTCGACAGTAGCATGAAGGTAAGCACTAGTCTGAAAGCAGTTAATAATTCTTCAGAAAAAAAATTGTCCTTCATCCTCCCAAACAACTTTAAGGCAGGTTGTTTTTATTCAGATGAAGTGAGCATGTCTAGTACTGTCTGATCTGGATTATCTTTACACTTCTATTTCTTCTTTTTTCTTCTTGCTCTGTGTGTGTGTATCTTTTTTCCTACTGATAATTGAGAGACATTACTGGCTTCACCTGCAACTTATCTCATGTTACTTAAGCTGTCGGAGGCTATTGGAGGGATGTTTGACAACACAGACTGGAAGTGACCGCTTTCTTATGACTCCCAATCGCAACATCTGAGTCTTCTTGCAGAAAACTGGAAAAACAAGTTGAATTCAAGTAGAGAACTACTTTTTGCTGGAGTGTGTTAGCTAGAAAAGGCAGACTAAGAGGCCTCCACAGAAGCATAATAAAATACATCCTTATAGTTTTAACTCTCTTCCCCTGCCTTGGCACTGGAAGTAAAGTCATTGGAATTAGACCATCCCTTGATTTTTATTCAATAAGGTGTGTTCTTGCACAGTTTGGGATCTGAAATATATTAGCAGCAATGAGTACAAAACCTTAAACATGTGCCAATTATTTTTTAAAACAGAGTACCTAGTTGTGTTTGTATCTATACACTGAAATAGGTCCAGCCTTAGTAGATTTCATAGCAAGCCCTTTCCTGCTCTTGCGTTAGCAGCTCTCGCCTGCCTCGTGGTGGTGCTAGTGCTTCACATACATGTTTTCCCCTCTTACAAAGAAGCAAACTCCTAAACAAACACACAGACACACACACTGTAGGGCTATTAAAACTGTTTGGATGGAGCACCAACTCAGCGAGCTACCCTTGCTTCATTCACTGATTTGCTTCAGCTTGACCAAACGTGCAGTTTAAGCTGCTAGGATGGGTAATCCGGTCACTTGTTTTAAATAGCTTGTTCCTTCTCTGCATGCAATACTAATTCTTGCTACTCTACATGACAAAACTAAGTATAATTTTGATATTAGTGTTACTTTCTAGAGGTGGCTAAGTAAAAGCAGCGTGAAAATACAGGTTTTTTGTTAGAGCCCTGTGAAAACGTTTATGAGAATTTACTGGCTTTAGAACAGTGCGAGCAAATCAAACGTAAGCAGGCTTCAATGCGCCTGCTTTTTCCAATCAGTGGGGAAACAAAAGTAGGAAATTGAAAATTAGTCTGAGTAATGTGAGCAAAAATTACTAGTCCTAAAGCTCTTTCCTTGGTGAATTTTAATAATAGCTGTAAAGTGGGGAATGAATGAGATTTGTTTGCCTTTTTTATTTTTATTTTTTAATTTATTTTGTTTTGCTTTGTTTTTGAGTACCCTTGTTCAGAAGCTTTGAATTTTGGACTGATTTGCTTTGCTACGCTGTCTTGAGAGAATTCACATTCTTACTGGATGATGAATTCTTCACTGGAGTATTTATAACTACTGGTAGTAATCTTTCTTTGTTTTCCTTTACACTCCTATAAAGGTTCCTTTTATGGAAGGGAAAAGGATACAGATGGTGTTTGCCACTCAGCGTCTAAACTGCTGAGCTTGGGGCCCCTTTTTAGTATACTCTGAAGGCAGAAGTTCACTGGTCTCTTGCACTTTAAGTACGGTTCTATTTTGCTACTGTGAAAGCAGACAAAATTGCTTCTGGCGATGCAAACTTCTGCTCCAGTGTTCTCATGTTTATGGAATCACACGTACAAATAAATGTGCCTCATCTATTTGAAGACATAATTGGCTTGTGGTCACTTCCATATGTGAATATCCATATAATGTAATAAGCTAGGCTCTTATTTAAACTGCTTAGCAAAAAAAAAAATACATCTCAAGGATACTAGACAAATATAAAGAAAGGGGTAAAATGAGGTGGTGAATTCAAAGGGTGAACTCCTTACTGAAGTATCCGTATCTTGCTCCATCACACTTCCTTTAGTGGACAGGGAAAAGTGCAAAAGCTGGCAGTGTTTCAAGTGAAACCTTTACAACTGTAGGTTACTACAGTTTCACGAATGCTAGTAGACAAAATGATTATTTGCAAGTGGTGTGGGAAAAGGAAGCCTGTGTTTTCTGCATAGAATCCTCTTAACAGTGAAACGTCTTGCCTGAAGGAGAGTTGCTGCAACAGAGATGCCAGTTTATTCTGTGAATGAGTGAGCTCTGAACTGATGTTTCCAAAAACTGTATTGCAACTTATAATGCTTTATCTAAAGTTCCTAGTCTCTTATATAGGGGCCCAAATGGAGAAACCGAGGTAAGCAGAGAGATTTATCTGATGGATGTCAGCAAAAGTTGTCAACTTGCACTAACCTGTATATTTAACAAGGAGTTTAATTAAAAGAAAATCCAGTATGTATGGAAATGTCATTCTACTTGTAATTCATACAGTGTCTTGCCCCTGAAATCTCACTTTCTGTTTGCAGTTTTTTGACCTGGTAGAAGCACAGAAGTACTGCAAAATCATCTGGTGTTGACTTTCTGCTGTTTGATGTTGATTGTCTCAATACACAAAAGTAAAAATGGACAGTTTTGAAGGTGTCAGTTAAAGATAGTCTTCTGCAAATCTCTTTTTTGACTGTGTTGGTGTCAATTCCGTTATGAGTTACTAAGAACAGTATAATGCATTGTAAATTGCAAATAGAATTTGCCTACAGATGGCATTTTTCTAGTCTTTGTAAGTATCTGGCCTATCATCGTCACGTTATCTGTATTGTGGGGTTACAGCCTTAAACAATGTGTTCTATTGTAATTGTTTTTAACTCAGTCTCGTATGAGTTTTGGATTATGAAATTTAGTTTCTCTGCATAATAATAGTATTTTCAAACTAAGTACTACAAAACAGAAAAAAAAAAATGTTTATGTGCAATGGTATGATATAGCACGCTTCAAGCAGAACTGAACCAACCAAGCACAGCAAAGGTTTAATTCTTTGTATTGTTTCACAAGCATTTAATAAGAGCGCTTCAAAAATTGCTTTTTTAAGCAGGGTTTGGTTGAAATGGTTTTAAAAAGTTTTGCAAAAAGAGTATCTGTTCACCTGTAAGCACTGATCTCCTACTGGTGGTGTTTATAATGTCCTAAAAGAACAAGAGGAAAATGTAAATTTTTCTTAGTGAAAGTCATCTGAAAGTCAGCAGCCCAAACCGCGTAAGTGTTTTGGTAACAGCCATTACTGCGATGTGGTGCTTTTGCACTGGTGTCTTCATTTAGTGCAAGCTTCTCCAACACAGCCCTACTTAATAGATGGCAGACACACCTAATCTTCTGTCGTTTCTTACTTAGCTTTAAGTTTGGAGCATGCATGTTTGTACAAGCAGCTTTTCTTGATGGCTTATAAAATAGTCTTTTAACTGAAGATAATGAAAAAAAATTTGTTTTCCTACTAAACTAGTTTCTTTTTTTTTTTTAATATATATAATACTTATGATGTCAGAGGCATCCTCCATGTATTTTACTTAACTCACTTGATCTTATAGGTAACTTATGTAAAGGCTATGCTCCAGGATACAGCTCCTTAATAAAGCAGGAAATCCCTGGGAAACTGTCCAAATAAACACTGCACAGGCTACCAAAACAGTCAGAAATACGGGTGTGTATATGAAACTCTTTCATCAAGCCTATGTAATACCCCCTTAAGAGTATTCCTTTTTTTTGAAAAGGGATCCAGTAAAGTGACCTTTCTAGTCACCAGACCGTTCAGTTGCCTATCCCGTTACTTTGCTGATGAAAAGTGAGTTAACTTTTATTCCTGTATGCACAGCACTGTTTGCATGGTTTCTGTTCATTTAGAGCTATTGGGAGTCAGGCAGGGGGTGGGGAGAAAATGTGTAGTGGCAAGATGAGTAAGAAATGTATGCCTGCTAAAATTAAAAGAAGGAAGAAAAATCAAACCCTGGCTGCAACTTAGATTGCCAGATTGAAAATAAGCTTCTAACTGTTTCCATAAGTGACATGACTCGAGGTAATTAGGTTTTTGATGTCCAACTAAGCTGTGGTTTTAAGGTTATGAGCTTCA
Organism: Nothocercus julius; assembly: GCA_013398735.1. NCBI lineage: Eukaryota > Metazoa > Chordata > Aves > Tinamiformes > Tinamidae > Nothocercus > Nothocercus julius. The sequence continues at coordinate 2,608,637 of VZSV01000108.1, read as the reverse complement.
GAGAACCACCAGTCTCTGCCTTCTGGGGGGCATGGGGAGATGCAAGGAAACTGTCCGATTAAGTTTCTCAGACAGTTTCTCAGTCTTACAATCTGAAATATGTATGATAATCCTGACTGTGGAAACTGATACTCAACCAATTTAATTTTTCTTTACCCTCTTGCCTACTGCTATTGTCTTGAGCAAATTAAAATAGTCTGCTTTGATATGCTGTGATGAAAAATTCTCTCACTGAAGCAACTGTAGCTCAGCAAGAAGCCAGTCCCTACAGTTCATTCAGAAATCCCAACCTCAGCTATGTTCTGGTTCAGATTAACCGTGTATTGAAGCAAATAAACAGTAACAACCATAAGAAGGAAGCGATTTCCCTCAAAATAATAAAATGAAGCTGTGCCAGTGTTTTTGGTTGTGCTTGAATAGGATGCGTAACAATTGCCCACTCAGGTAGGACTTGTGGTATCATTTTCTCCCTCTCTTCTTCAGCGGTGAGATGTGCCGTGCAGTACCTTGCGTCCCACAGGGACCATCCTGGAGCATATTTACCAACTGTAGTCTCTATCTCATCCATTTAAAGAAGAAATCCCAAACTCTGCTGCACCACTTCCTGTGTTAGTCTAATTAACCTTCACACAGAAATTACTTCTTGCAAATGTGTTTTCAAGGGGTGGAGCTGGTTGATGCAGAGAAAGTGTTTAAGAAGAATGAATTAGTTTATTAAAGTGCTGCTGAGGCAAGAAACAACTTCCAGGATGACAAGGACTCTTTACCTGACTTTACTAAATAGTAAGATACTTTTGTTATACCAGCAGCAAGTCAGATTTTAAAAGGCTTTCTTGTGCAACGCCTTTATAGCAAGGGCAAACCTGAGAGCAGCTGTGGGCTTTCCTGTGTTGTTTTGGAACAGAAATGAGCAAAAAAACATGAAGTAACTCAATATAGTCTGATTCCTCTTCAGTTCCTGGTTTATCACTGTGAGCGCTTTCCTGAAGCTACCTAAGTGATAACTTCTAGTATCTGTCAAAAAAGATTCACTCCTTTTTCTCATCAGCTCTCCAAGGAGAGAATTATACAACTCTTGGGTCAAAAATGTGCTTTTAAATGAACAAACGGGCAGCGGAATTAGAAAAGTAGAGTTTGATGAAGAAAGTAGTGGTAACACAGTTAAAGATGATCCTAGATTTCTCTGAGCAGTCACTCTGTACACCACAAAATCTGTGCCCATAGAAATTACTTTTGTGCAAGAAATGCACAAAATGCTCAGGAAAACAGAGAGATGTTTTGTTTTCCACGCCCAGGAAACTGTCCTTTACCACTCAATTATGGTCACCGGGCTCTTTGAAAAAACAAGGAGTGGACCAAGGCATCCAGTACGACTGCTTTTGCACGGCGTATCTAATGTAAAGGGAAGAGATTGTTATGTCAAAATTAACCTGTGTGTTTGATGAAATATGCTTAGCGCAGAATTGTTGGAAGTGGGTATAAATGGATTTGATGTCAAGAGGTAGTTTCTGAGCGGTGGCAAAGGTGTAACGGTTGCTTAATTTACCAGCATAAATGGAAGTCCTGCGGGGTAAGTCAGAGGTGATAACACTACCTGTGCGTCTGGACAAGGACTTACGGGAAATCTCAAATTACAGAATTAGATGACTAATTATGTGTTCAGCTTCAACCAAAGGACCCTGTGTGTGAAAGATTCACTAAATCGCCTAACGCGCTGGGGAGTGATCTGCCACACAACCAAGGACGAACCCAGGGCCTGTGCTCTGCTTTTGCCTTCTCTTGAAGCAAAGGCCACGTCTTCCCAGCTTGCCTGTTGTGAGGGTTTAGAAAAAAAGTTTTAAGGTTAATGGTCTTTTTTATTATTATTTTTGTTTGTTTGTTTGTTTTTGTTTTCTCCAAATGCACTTGTGTTGCTAAGTGCATAACTTTGGGAATGGACATGTAAATGTCAAGAGAGTTTGAATCTCATTTTGACATTTTGAAATTTTTGAATCTCTTTTTGAAAAGTTTTGAACTTTTCAGACAATTTATGACTTTAATTTTTTCAAAGTAGGTGTTGGTGTTGCTACAATGCTGGGTGGGAAAAAAACTGTGTTTTCTGTTCCTTCCCTCTGACAAGGACGTAATTATAATTTGCAGTTATCACCACAAGACCAAGGTCTGAAGTTTGAAAATCAAATGTTAACGTTAAAAGGAAAAAAAAAAAAAAAATCACTGCTGCAAGCATTACTGTTTAATGATCTCCAGCCTTGAAATGTGATTTGCAAAAGGTGATTCTGGGACCACACACACCTCTGGCTGCTCTGTCAAGCTCCTGTGAATTTGAAATTGGTTGAAGGATTTTCCCTATCTATAAATTTAGTCTTTCCATGAAATGTGAGTTCACAGAATACAGAAAAATTCAATTTGTATATATTAATCCTCTTGTATGTCAAGGAAGCTATTACTTTCGTTTGCTTTTATGCCTCTCACACTTCAGGATAATGAAGCTGTATATATTAAAGCTTAAATATTTTATAGATGCAATCAAAAATGCATTTAAATAAAGTTAAGGGTCTGTCTAAAATGTAAAAGCAAAGAAATGTAAAGCTCAGGTAGGAAGTTCTAGAGTAATGATAACCTTTAGGATTTTCAAAAGTACTATCGATCGCTACTGAGCAGGCTGCAATGTCCGGTTTTGTGTTGGCACAGGAAGAACCATATGAAAGTTCCTTTGGAATGTGATTTTTCTTTTTTTTTTTTTAAAGAGAAAAAAGGAAATATTAGTTAAAACATTGCAATCTGAAGTTGACGGGAAGCTCCCTATATGATAAGCATATATTTATCTAAGGAGTCAAAATCACTGATCGTTATACTAATTTATAGTTATTATACACTTTTTAAAATCATATGCCTATGAGAGGAACCAATATTCAAACCTGTATGAATAATACCTGGGGCTTTTTTTGTACCAAAGTGCAAAATTCTCTCTCCTGTGTAGGAGGGTCAAAGTCTTTATCTTCTGTGTGCCAGGAACCTCATCCCGTAATTGTCTTTAGGGTGGGAACAGTTTTTGCCCTCTGTACAACTGTGCAGAACAGAGTTCAAGATTCTTTGAGAGGCCAGAGAAGAGAGGAAGGAGGACTCTATAGGCAATATGTGACTCTAACTGTAAGATGTTTTCTCAGCTTTAGCTTATAGCTAGCCTAACCTTTCCAACTAAAACCCTTACAAATGGGAGCCTGTTAAATCTTCTTCATGTGGACAGAAGAGCCTTCTGTTAAGTTTTGTCCCTTAAACAGGTACCAGGTCATGTCCTTGCTTTCTTTTCCGTGAATTGAATTATTTAGTTCCTCAGGTGAGAAGTAAGTTTTCTAATCCTCACATCATTCTGGTGACTTCCCTTCAAACTCCTCTAATTCTCCAGGACAGCTCTTTACTTCTGGATACTGGAGTTGGGCAGCCTTCCAAATTCAGTAGCACCGTTTCCAAGCACGGAGATGATGCAACCTCCCTTTCTATCTGAACACACACCTTCTTTTTCCCATGATTGCATTTGCTCTTTTGAGTAGAGCATCACGCTGGAAGCTTGAGCTCAGCTGGAAATTCATTGATAATTATTTCTCCTTTTTTATTATTTTTAATTTCCTTTCAGAGACTATTTGAGGAAGAGTTTTAGCAGTATTCTTTATTCTTAGAAGTGCTTCTTCATATTTGGCTATATTTAAGATCAAAGTACTTGTTTATGCCTAGATTATGAGGTGGTTTGTACCACTTTGAAGTCTTCATTAATTACTAGCCCTGATGGATACATGTGTATATGTGAGTGTATATAGGTAATAAGAAAGTCAGTTTTTCTTTCAGGTTATTGACACAAATATTAAATGGGAGGAAGAACTGTGGGGATTCAAATAGGAACAAGCATGCTGGATGATGAATTTCCATTTGCAATGACATTTTGAGACCTCTCAATCCAGTAGAGTTATTGGTAAGCGCTATGCTGAATTTGTATCACCCTTATTTCTTAGTTAAAAGAAAAAGACTTAAAGAGGTGTAAATATATGAATTCTTCATTATTTCCTCATAACTAAACTTCTAATTTCTTCATAAAAGATATCAATTTAGCTTGATGCAAAGCCGTGTTGATTGGCATTAATTGTATTACCCTCCATTAATTTATTAATCAAATCCTGTATCAGCCAACTATTTTGCTTAGGATCAATGTCATTCTGACAGGCCTATAATTGCCCAGGTCACCTTATTTGCCCTTTTTAAATATTGGCACAACATTAGTTGTCTTTCAGCTCTCTGGAATGTCCCTAGTGTTCCGTGATGTATTGAAAATCGACATTAACGGCCCAGAGAGTTCCTCTGCAAGCTGTCTCTAAAACCTTTAAAGGTGAGTTATTTGGACACACCAGTTTAAAAAACGTCTGCATATAGTGCTAATTCTTAATATCTTTTGGAGTGACTGTTAAAATCAAAAGTATTTGTCATTGTCAAATGAATACACTTCAATGAGTTTTAATTAATATATGTTGGAAATATTTAGGAAACACTTCTGCCTTTTCACTATCGTTGCTGACATGTCTACCTTTCCCAGCTAATACCCTTGTTCTACAAAAGAGAAAGATATTTTTTGAACTGTACTAGGGACAACTTTTGTCCTTTTGTCAAAGCTGACTCTGAAATCCTATATTGCATGACAAAAACATTCTTAAGATACTTGCAGTGAATAAGCGAGTAATGCAGCCTATGTCTGTGCACTCGTGCCTAGTGGAGCCATACAGGTGCCGTGCAGCTCACGCACCCTTGGGTCATACAGGCGCCATGCAGCTCATGCACCCTTGGGTGCTTCCCTGGCTGCAGCAGGGAGGCGTTGGCACTTCCTAACAGAGCCCTCAGCTCCCACGTCAGACTGTTTCTGCTTCAGATCACTCCTTGTCACGTGTGCAGGTAGGTCACATTTATGGCTCTACTTGAAGTTTTCAGTATTAGATTCACTGCACATATATTTGCAACAATGATTTTCATATATGCCTCTTTTTTCCCCTCCCATTAGCAAAGGGAGAAAGACAAGGAGAAAACTTCTGCTTTCTGTTTGTTTTCCAAAGAAACTTATTTAAATTTGGATAACAATTTGTCATATCTTTAATGATTACAGTTTTGCACTTTTTAAAAATGCTGTAAAAGGACTTCTTTAAGTGTTCTATTCAATTGCTTTTTTATACCACACAGGGCTACTTTACAGGTTGATTCTGCTGCTATAAGACTATTTTTTTTTTCATCTTTTGATAAATGTTTTCTCACTCACAGTCTTACTTCCTTGCCAGATCAAGCAAAGTTCATAACTGTATAATGAAAAGAATCCTTTTTTAATGGTGAGGTGCATTCTTTCTCATAATAGGCTAAATGCAGCTGGGAGAGGTCAAAGGAGAGATTTCTTACATTGGTAATAAAATCTCCAAAGGCTATGGTACTTCCATGGCTTCTGTTCACATTAATCATCATGGAAAAGCTCAATTCCAGCACCAGAAAAAATATTATTTATATAGTGCATTTCAAGAAGTTAAAGTACATTGTAAAGCCTAGAAAAATGAAGGATTGGAGCATAGAGAACACAGAAATTGAGACATGATAACAGAAGGATCCTATGAGGGTCCGACTGAGCGAAAAAACAAACACTTTTATGAAACTTTTGAACTTTTTAAGATTTTAAACACTCAGTATTTGCATGCCTTTCACCTCATAGAAATCTTTAAAGGGTGAAAAAGTTAAATACAGAAATAATAGATAAGAAATTTCTTATTTCTGCCTCTTTAACTCAGGAATAAAATGACTTTAAATGATGAATTTACCTACATTGTGTCCTGCTTATGGATAAGAGCCTGCTGTACTAGGCAGGGTACAAATATGTAACAGAGAGTCAATTCCAAGTGCATAAAGTTTTAATGTAACTATAAGATGACAAATAATGTAAAACAGATAAAAATCAAAGAAAGATTTGTAGAGTGTTAGCAGGGTTACTAGCAAGTGGACAGTCCTGTTGTCACTGCTGCCAATAGATTGTGGAGTTCTTCACCATAGAAAATGAATGGTCAAGGTATCATAAAGAGAATATAGGCATATGGGATATATGTACATAATAAATACACACACAATAATGTGGTTGTAAGTAATAGCAAAAACGCTTATGTATAAAATTACCATTTTTCTATTGAACTAGAGGGGTCTCTGGTTTGACTAGAGAAGCAGTGACATGTATTCATGCCATTTTTTGAAAGAGAGGAAACATAATGCTCATCATTTTGCTCATCTGGGGAAACTGATGAAAAAACAGTGCTGAGCTGATAGGACTGTGGTGTGTTTCTTGCAAAGTCTTAAAGGAGAAAGGTAATAAAAAGAAAGGGAAACAAGGAAAAAAAATATAGCAAGAAAGGCATCTGACTGCCAATGAACATGCAGTTTAGTTTGCTGGTTTTCATTCATGAAACCCTAAATCTAGTTTCTCCTTCTACTAGTCTGCCTCGTGTGTGTGTTATCACCATGTTTGCAAATACCAGTGAGGCTTGAATTGTAACCTTAATATGGAAGGGAGGAAATTTCCCAAACTTTGTACTAAATAGTCTGTTATCAGTTAAATATCAAGGTATGTTACAGAGCACATCTGTTTCTCTGGACTTTTGAGAGCAGGTGGGTGAGAGAGTCTTGGATGGATTCGATTTTAGATATAATACAATACTAGTATTTGTTAGTAACAGATAAATAAGAACAACAATAAGAAGAAGAAGCTAGAATTTTCATGTGCTTTTGCAAGTTTATGAACTGTAAGACTATGGTTAGCACTTCGTTGATTTGAAATCAGCCATTTGGTTTCTAAGGAGAGAAGGACTTTATCTAATCCTTTCATTAGTTACCCTTGTTCTTCAAACCATATAGTGCTCTGTACTTGGGGATGCATGAAAACTCGCTGCTAGAACACAGGATGTTCAGCTCCACATCCATATTCTGCAGATATCTTGAAATTTCCTCATGATTGAAATAGTAGTTATATTGCTATATGTAACTTTGTTCTTTAACTTTGTTTTATAATACTATAAAACGTTTGATTTGATAACTTGTATTTCATATTTCTTTATTCATTTTCATCTTCACACAGGACACTCATTGACCTAATGATCAGAGTTTTCTCTCCCCCTTCAACCAGGCAAGCAAGAGTTATAAACAGTTTTGCTCATGAATGGTATAAACAATCTGGTAGTCCTCATTTTGCTGCTTTTTAAGTATAGGTCCCTTTCCAGACATGGCAGATAATAATTTGCACAATAGTATGTTGTTTGTCCTTGAAAATATGATACTGCAACTGGTGCACCATAAATAAGAACTCAGTGTAGACCTGATTTACCTAATATGAAGAAAAGATTGTAAAAAATAGGACACTGAGATTGTTTAAACTAAATGACATGAAGAAGCTAAAGACTTAATCTGCAAAACAGTATTAAAGAGTGGAAAGTCTGTATTGATACCTTTGATACTAAATCTGACTTCTTCCTGAAAGCGTGCGAGTATAATTTGTTTGGAAATACTTTTGTCCCTAGGTTGAAAAGCTTGGATTCTTACGTGCTGGTGATACAATACCAGACTGGCATGGTAAGGTCTTTTAAGAAATGCTGTTTTACTGCTAGGAGTGTAAGTAGATACCTGTTAGTCTTTTGGTAAATTTTTAAAGTGCACTGAAAACCTCAGCAACCATTCAACTTTTTTGCTCAATCTCAATACTAGATTTTAATATCCAAGGTCTCATGATTTATTGTTGGGTGCTTAATCCACACTCTGATTACCAGTGTACTTTGCATTGCCAGAATTGTGGCTAGCATTTTTAAGTACCTTAGATTTTAATCCTGAATTTTATTTTCCACGCTGGTTAAAAACAAAGCAAAACACCAAGGAAATATCATACAAATTATCTCTAACAGCACAATTGGTGTTTCCTGAACTAGGAAATAATGACACCAATTAACATTTATTTTTTTTTCTCTCTCTCTGTTTTCCTTGCTTTTCCTTGCTTTTCCTTGCTTTTCTTCCTCCTTTAAAGTATCCAAATGCACAAACAGGAGTCATGCCAGGTTAACCGATTGGCTGTTAATGAAACCTCCGTGTGAAGACCCTCCCTAATCTGCTGAAGCCTCCAGAGATCAAGCAGAAAGTTAACAGAGCAGAGCAGGTTATATATGATGGATGTGTGTGTATAAATCACTTCCTCAAAGCTAAATTGTTCCAATTCACTTAGTGGCAACAAGCTGCAAAGGTTCTCACAGACATTTAACACTCCCTCCTCCTCCTCCTCTGTAAAGATTATTGACTGAGATTTAAAATCTCCTGGAACTCCAGTTAATATAGTAACAGGGTAGAAAGCAGCAAGTCAAGTAGGGAATAAAAGTGAGTATGTTAAAGACAGATTCATGGTACTTGTCTTCTGATAAGAATTTTGTTGGCCCCAACAGAATCCTTCTTTTAAATTTTGGTGTTCTGCAGATGACTTTGCTCAGACATTCTCAGAGAAGATAATGGCAATAGAGAACAAAATGGCAAAGGAATAATAAATTGTGAATTGGAATGAATTGTGAAACAACTAAGAAATGACTTGTGAGGGCATGGAATACAACTTATCCATGGACCACAAACTCCAAAAGGACACATCTGAAAACTGCCACCAGCAATCTCCAGTGTCCCTGGTGCTATTTGGCTGTTCTGATAAAGTAAATTCTTGAATCTGACCAGGTGAAGAACAGTTATCTTTGTACTTACTAATGTGTGTCCCTCTTCCTGCCTTTTCACATAACCGTGTAGAATCTAATTTAAAGCTTCAACAAAAGAAAAGTTTGTCTCTTATAGATTGGTATAAGACCAAAATCGTCTCATTTATCTTAGAAGAGGCAAATTCCGTTTTCCATTGTTGTTTCACTGATTTCAACAGATCCATAATATAAGCAGAAGCTGGATATTGTTCTAGGGAAATGTTAATTAATTTCACAATTAAAAATGAGTCAAATATATTTACATGTACATTTCCCATTTAAATTTCTTCTGCATGTTTGTTAAAAAGTGAAATAGGATGGCTCATGTGCATAAATATTTGGACAATTAGTTTTGAAAAAGTAAGGTTTTTTTTTCTTGAGAAGTACAGGAATGAGAGGCTCAGTCTCTTATCCATATCCTGTATTTTAAGCTTATTATCCCCAGTTAAAGCAATTCAGATGAAAATGGATGCGTGCTTTTGAGACCATTGTCATAGGTTCGAATGTGGTAAATTCCATCTTTACCCAGAAAGAAAGTATTTGTACATGGGATCAACGGAAACAAATTCATTGACTTTTAAAGGCAAAGTCATTAACAAATGGAAAAAAATCCTAAACAGGTCAAAGGACAAACTTCCTAAACAGGACAAAAGACCTTCAGAACACTAAACTTCAGGTCCTTCCAGTCTGCTGCGACTCTGCTGTGAAAACAGGAATGGAGTGAGAGGCTCAGTCTCTTACACATATTCCCATGCATACCCATGCTATTGAAATTCATCTTTAGATGACCATATCTTATTCATCTTTAACTCCTTTCTTATAGGTACTCTTGTGTGTGTCTATAGGATGAATCATCTCATCCTGCAGCCTTCGGGTTTAAATGAATCTCACCGCTTGTCTTCTTTGCCTGGGTAGGGAATGTGATTAATTGAAATGTTGACATCTACATTACAGGCATATATGTTCGTTCAGAAAAATCCTGCCCAAAGCAGTGTATTCCATCAGTCCCACCTTTTTTTAAAATTTCTAAAGACAGTCAAACATAAGGAAGTTTCAATTATAGAACAGCCTGTATAATCCTTGAGACTTTAGTCAAAATCATTTGTATTAGCATAGCATAGCAACAGAAAGCACTAGTCCTGGTTTTATAATGGACACACTGACAAATCCTCGGTTATAATAAGCATATGGATGAACACGATAAATTACAGTTGAAATACAGCCCATATCATTTCCTTCCCTACCCTGTTGAAAACATAAGTGTGCCTTTGTACATGAGACAAGAATTGTTTTGCCTCAATTTACTGTGTGGGTAAATCCAAATCTTTAATCAAATCCCTGCTTAGTCTGAATGCCAACTTTTGCTCCTAACTTTGAAGATTTCAATCCAGAGGATCAGACAAGTCAGTCCAGAGTGTCATGTACTTCTCACACTTGATCAGCTGGGTCATCTAGATCTAGGGGAGAGGGTGAGGGTGGGGAGTCAAACAACAGCACAAAATAATTGCTCCTTCTCTTTTTATATGTGAAAAAGGAATTTTGTTGAAATGGCTAAGTCTTCAAAAGGCCATTTTGCAAAGCAGAAATACACTTAAAAGCATATAATCTTTAGCTGGAGGCCAGACAGGGTATGTTTCTGATTATGCTAGTGACCCTCACCCTAAAATCCCTTTGTAGGAATGCCTTTATTCTAGACAACATACTGACTAGCAAATGATCTAACAGATTTCACAGCACATAAATTAAGACCTAATAAATTATTTCAAAATCAGACTCCCTAATTACAGAATCGGTGAAGCATTCCATTTGCAATTGCAAATATCTAAACAATTAATAAATAAAAGTAAAATGAGGCTTCACTGAAAATTATTTGATAGCTAATTACTGTGAGACAAGGCTAAAATTTTAAAAGCTGGTAAGGACTGGTTATTCATAGTTGCTCTAAATGCCAGCATAAGAGTTATTTCATTACATTAGCTTAGCTATTTGTAAGTGCTTAAGTAATAAACTTATTTACTGATTATTTTTTACACTAATTACTTGAAAATGTTACATTCTTCTACTAGTTTTATAATGTAGTAGTGTACTCAGCTTGAAAACAAAGAGTTTGGAAATATATAATACAGATATAATAATTCAGTATCTATGTTGGAATTTATAGATATAAAAATAACAACTGGACAATTAAGACATGTACATCATTTATAAATATAGCTGTATCTCTATATAGATGGCTCCAACATATTATGAACATGAAGATTATGCGTATCTGTTCTTTTCTATCCCATATAGTGGGAAAGTACATCATCTAACAACTAAAGAAGTGCTCTTCCTTCACACATAATGGTATGCACAAAAGAACTCTTCCTTTTGTCCTTGCTTTCCCCATGCACATTAACAAAGACCAAACAGAGGAAAAAGCTAAGGAAATTTCTTTCAGATGTTCAGATATCCTTCAATGAGAAAATTAAGACAGGCTATGAACAAATGACAATAGAATCTATACTGCTTCATTATATAAGGTCCTTCTGTCCAAGTATTTTGCACTGTTTGCTATTATGTTGATGAAGAATAAGAACATTGCTGCCACAGAGATCTCTTCCTCGCTGATTTCTCTGCATCCATTGATTCACTGCACCCAGTTAACTGTCTTGAACTAATGCCACCAGGATGAAATACATACATGTGCTAGTGTGCTGGCAGGAGAGATGCCTACTGCTTACCTGTGACCCGGGGTAGCAGAAGGCTGCTCCCAGTGATGGAACTTGAATAACAGCATTTTCCTAATGATCATGCCCAGGAAAGGGAAGTTAGAAACAGAAATATAACTGCTGTGTTTTATGGGGTGCCAAATGTGGAAATCTTCAAAGCCAGTTGATGCATCCATTTGAGAAAGTGCTCAGAAATCATCGGACTAATTTTTCTCTTACTGGATATGGTGAGGCTTCATTTTAGAGGCTTTAGGAGCTCCCAGCACTTTTGTGGCTTCTGTTCAAATAACAAATTCAAGATTCATCAAGGAAATAACTCTACCTGGACCTTTGAAATTATCATCTAATGGCTCTGATTTGTTCGTCAGAAGAAAGTTCTTAAATTCTGTTTCCTTTTTTTATCCGGGAGGAGAATTCAGTCTTTTCTTCAAGGTGTAGCCAAAGGCTGAGGTGGTGGGCAAGCACTGTGGTTGAATATGGTTTGATACAGAGTTTCTAGTCAGAGTTTATTTAAGGATTGATTTAAACTGGACTGATGAGGAAAGTTTTTCTAGCTTTTTCTGTGCTATGTAGGTCTAAGGCAGCCTTTGTGGACTAGAACAGCCCAGGGTTTTATGCAACAAAAATCAGTCTTCCACCCTTTGCTTGCATTTGATACAACTGCCTGGAGAGCAGTGTTGAACACTGCTGTGAGGAAACACCACTAGATGCTAAATGTAAACTTCTGATGCACGTTATAGAAAGTAGGTAATAGTTTCATTTTTCAGATATGCCATTCTTCTTTCCAAGACCCCTGGGATTTTCTGAGATCACGAATTTCTGGTAGAAAAAAGATAAAGCAATCCATTCAGGTGACCAAAATAGTGCAAATGGTTCTCTATTTAAATTTGGTGGTGTCCAGCAGAGTAATCTTCCATATTTTGAATAAGGCACTCCTGTTCACGGAAAGTCTGTATATTTTTGTAGATGCAGAGTTGGCTCTATACAAAAATCTGAAATTAACAAAAAAGTCATTGCAGTCATAAACATTATGTAAAGCTTTGTGTCCTTACATGGTCCCTAACTATGTTGCACCTTCTTGCCTCGCAGCAACCACATCTGAAAGATCCCATAACAGTATAAGAAATCTACTATTCAGCTTACTGGGTCATATAGCTGCATATTCTGCCTCAGACAGTGACAATAGGACGTGCTATTTAGAGACTACCCATGAACCTGATGTCTGAGGTCATAGACTGGCTCACATTATCTAGAAGATGTAAATGCAGACCACGCAGGGTAAGTAGAGATCAAGATATCACAAATGCTTTTGAAGTTAAACAGTCAAGAAGAGACAGCAGCGAAATGTCTTCCTGAACATCGGATGTGTCCATCCATCTTCTCTTCATCAGGCACCCCAGGTTTCCTCCAACAACTTCTTGCTAGCAATAGTAGATTTTTCATATTGGTGAATTTACCACTGCTCCTTGCAAAGAGGATAAAAATAATTAATAGAGCATATATTGGAAAAGGATTTAGAAAAGTGATTTTTTTTTATCAAAACCTCTTTTCTGACCGGAAAAAAATCAAAAACCTGAATTAACAAGTATTCTTGAGGATTTTGTGTACATAGATGTTCACTTGATTCACTTGATTTAAGTAGGACTTTCCCTCACGTAGCTGTATATATTCCTTATTCCACTTAATACAAAATCTTAATCATACCGTATCTTTCTAGTGTCAAATTCTGTAATCCTTACTGAGTCAAAACTCAAAACTTCCTCCTGAAATGAATGAGACTTTAAACTGAATAATAATAAGGTAGTTTTGAGGTTTGTCCTTTAATAAAGTAATTTGTAGCTTTTCATATATTGTAATATGTGAAAATTCCTTTTTTTTTTTTTTTTTTTTTTCTTAGACTTGAAAGTAGTATATGTATTTTATGGAATGCCAAAAAAAACAACCACAAGATATCTATTAGCAATTGAATTATAGAGTCTTCTGAAGCTGAATGCTGAATGCTAAATATATTCTACTTTCAAATATATTCATCTTGCTAGGAAAAAAACAGCAGCTAGCTGCTTTACATGGTGCCTTTTTGTTCTACTTGCTGGCACTTTGTAATGAAAGCACCCAGATCCTAATTTACACAAAGAATTTAGTGACTATTAATTTCCATTAATTTCCAACATCAAAACCCATATCTTGGTTGAAATTGTATTTGCAGTAATGCTTTGTGTCAGAAAATTGCAGTGTGTAATTTCTTGTACACTCTTAATCTTATTACATTCAGATGATGTTCTCTGTTTTAGGAGACTGAAACAGGAAGGGAGGCATACACTATAAAAATGAAGGAGAATCAGGTTATTGATCAGTGAGTTTTACCCAGGGAAAGGAAAGGGAAACCTCACTCTTAGCAGACTCCAAAAAACTTTCTAGAATGGGCTAAATCCTGTAGGGAGAGTGGCTATTCCCAAACTTCCATTTATTAACTGAGCACAGAGGTAACAAAAAATTGGTTGCCACATCTGGAAATTACAGCCTTTGGGAATAGCTTGAGCTGTAGGGATACCTTCACCCATGGACAGCTGAACTCAACAGAGCTGTAATACAAAACTCCTCCTTTGGGAGACAGCAATTTCTCTGAAAGAATGGCCATTGATGTTTTAATCTACGATCATTTGTGAAAAAGGAAAAAAAAAATGTCCTTCATTCCTGCTGTCAGAAAATTATGTTGATGTTATGTTAATGTTATATTACTGTCAAGGATGTAGCTAGGACATGTTATTCATTCTTTCACACCAATTTAGAGCTTAAGACTCGTTCTGCTACAGAAACTACTCATGATCCGAGGACCCCCAACATGCACAGGAAGTGTAGAAAAATATGAGAAAATCAAAATCAATCTCAGGAGGTTCTTCTGACCAAATTATTCAGCAATCTTGTATAGTGTTTGGGTAAGAAAATGGATGGATGACCCTAAAAGTCAAAACTGCTGATGGAAACTCCTCTGAATTCCTGTGTTTTAGGCTCTTAGTCAAGCACAAGAACAGACTAATGTGTTAAATGTGGAAATATATTCGTTTTGAAAAAGTAACAGCGAAGTCTACACTGCCACTCCTCCATCATAGCAATAGTGAATAGCAAATGAATAGTAAACTCTGTCTATTAAAAAAGCAGTATCTCTACTGGAAAAAAAAATGTATGTACTTAGACTGAGGGTGCCTTTAATTGTCCCGTGACTGATGGAGCATGTCATCCTGTTCTAAAATGACATTCACAGACATGATTATAATTTTGATTTTGCGGTTCTGATCATACATTCTACACACGTCTGAAACACCCAGTGAGAACAGTAAGAGCTTTGTATGTGCAAGGAATACAGGAACCAAGACTCTGTCATGGTTCCTGTTGTTCTTTTTATGGTTAAACTGTATACTAATATCATTGCTTTACTGCCAGCTGACTTTATGATTTGTATGTATTCTTTTTCACTGAAGGCTACTGTATTAGAATAATAAAAATGCTCAGATAAATGTTCTTTGCTTTAACGTCACTGCCCTTAACAGAATTAAACAAGAAAGAAAAGTGTGCATAGATTTTCTTTTTAATCAGACTTTAGACTGACATGAGGACAGACAACAAAGCAAATCTAAATAAGTTACCAACAACATCTAATACAAAATTTCATCTTCTGTTTATGCTATTTTTCTTGATTTCATGATAAAGTAACCTTTCTGCTTTACTAGCACCTGTTCCGTATCACTCCAAATAACTTATCTGTAACGGTGCAGGTGTCTTGCAGAAAGGAGAGTGTACAGTTTAGAGTATACAAAGTGCTATACTTGAATTTATGAATATCTTATTTTTCTTCTGAAAAATAAAATTAAATAATCCAAAAAAATTTTAATCTACAAACCATATTTTTCTCCCCCCGAAAATTGTATTTGATATACTTCTTTCAGACTGACATCTTATTCAAAGAGAGGAGACTAGAACTTTGTTTTTTGTATAGAAATTGAAGGAAAAGTGGCTCTGGTACCCAGCGAGAAAGTCCTTGAAAACCATCTGAAAAGAAAATAAAGCTACCACAGTGTATAGGTTAAGGTTAATCTCAAACTCCTTCAGGTATATAGTGCTTGTCCCTTGTCACTCTTCAATCAAGACACTAAGAATATCTGCATTTTTACAGAGATGTATTAATGTTTTAAAAAGCCAATCTAAGTGATTCACTGCCTCAGAAGTGCCATGTCTCCCTTGAGAGGCCTCCTGCAGCCCCTTGTATTCCTGAGGAGTCAGGCTGGGAACCGGCTGCAGGGTGGCACTAGATCACAGTGACTCTCTGGGCAAAGAAAATACCCAAGCAATATAGGCTCCATAAAGTCCTGTTCCTATAGGCAGTGGGCTTTTTACTGTTGCCCAGTTTTCCTCACAAATGTCTCGTGAAGGAAAGTAACCAAGAATTGTGTTTTCCCTTTGAGGAAGAAAAGAGATGGTGAGTGGTCGCTATAAGAATATCCAGAAAACCACAGTCATGTCATTGCTTATTGCTGCCACTACTAATATCACGGCACTTGCTCAGGAGGGCAATTTACCACCCCCACTTGGTCTATTGAGTTGGAAGTAGAGTCAGAAGATGGGTTAGATAGACAGGTTTCAACACCCAGCACACCAAACCAGACACTGTCCCATGAACTCATGGTGCTGGTGGCTGTGAGCTGTTGACAACAAAACCAGCTAAGAAATGTCAAAAAAGAGAAATGCCTTTTGAATTTGATGTGTCATCCTGGGCTTAGATGCAAACCTGCATCACTGGGTTAGGTGTCTCTGAGCACTGGATTTAAACCTCTGAAGTCCTGTGATAAGACACCTCCTGGACTACAGGCAGCTGATTGATATTTTCTTAGGGCACAAGTGGAGCTGCTTGCCTTTCATGCAAGAGCTAAGGGCCCACTGAACTCTCCCGGGCTTCGAGACGACTGTGATGCCTGGCTATATGTGCTGTGCGATGGGAGCAAGAGGCTCTGCAAGAGTTCTGCAAACTATCAGTTAGATTGCTCCACTGAGCGGGAAAAAATATTCAGCATGTTGTTTCCTTGGTATTTCTGGCTTTATCCAATACATGCACAGTCTGAAGTACATAAATGGCCACAGGTATCTGAAAGCTTCTATATGATTAAGAGATTACAAGAGATTTTTGTTTGTTTGTTTCTGCTGTCTACGCTGGCAGTGCTTTCCTGGGCTGTTAGCCTTTCTCCTACCTGCAGTTAGCAAAGTTAAATATTCTGCTTCTTTCAGTGACTGGAAGTAAGCAGTGCTGCTGGAGGCTTTGCCTGGGAGAAAACATCTCTGTGGATGAATCACAGATTGCAGCCTGACAGTGCCTGGTGTATTATCTGAGTGGCTCCGTGTTAAGTGTCTCTGTTACACCAGAGGGTTCCCACCCCTTGTGCCTCTCTGAAATCACAACTTCAAATGCCCACTCGGTAAGTGACTGCTGCAAGCCGATGCACCTTTGGTGAGAGAGGTGGTAAGGAGAACACGGTTATGGTCCTTGTGTCTCCATCAACACCCCCAACCTCCCTTCCAAGCATCCTCTGGAACCACATCATCACATCTGAAACTACTATGAAAACTTTGAAACTACTGGTTTGAAAAAATAAGCAGAATAGTATTTTTGAGTCATTCTGAGATAGTCTGAAGCCATCTCTGTCTTTACAACTTTTACTGCTTGCTGATCACCCTTCACATCTCTGGTTAAATGTGTCTCCAGTTCCACCCTTTTTTTTTTCCTGTTGTACACCAAGAATCTTTTTATATGGGTTACAAATGTGACAAAACTCACCAAAAAGAAATATTGGAGAAAAAAATCAAGCACAGAAGATGATCCTGAATCACCTTCCCCAAAATCCTCCAAAGTTTTCTCTAAATGTTTTGGAATATTGATATACTTCTCATATACCAGCTGGTATCTGTAGCACTCCTGAGTATTCATGTGTGTGTGTATATGTATTTTGAGAGTAAGGGAAATACATAAATGGTTCTGGAATGGCATTAGTTAAAACAGCTGCTTGAATTTATCTCTTTACCTTTTTCTGTTTGAGTGAAGGGCAATATTGATGTTGTAATTTAATATTAGAAAGTCACACCAGCATCTGGATAGAGTTCATTACAAGTAATGGTACTGTGAAAAAAAATGGCCCTTTTAATCTACATGGATTGTTTTCTGCTGTGTTATCTTTTTATTGCAAAACTAAATAACTTTCCCTCAACATTTGTTAAACAATAGGTTACTCCTAACGTGAAATTACCAAAGACAAATATTTATATATTCCCTCTCTTTAAAATCACATAGCTAATAGTTACAGCTGCAGCTTTATCCTGACCTTTTTCATTTTTCTAAATTAAACTACCATAATTACATGATTTCAAGCACTTTCTTTAAACTGCAGCTTGTTACCTATCTTCTGCAAAAGCACAATTTTAAATTATAATGATTTGTTTATGCTTTTAAATCTGAGAGTCTCCCCTCCACTAGCATATGCTGGATGTCAGCAGCATTCCATGCAGGCTCAGGAATCTCAGCTAATGAACACAAAGCAGACAAGGGTCATCATTAATGTTTGACTGTGTATTTACAGAGGGTGGTTTGATGGGGAGCATGGGCAAAAATAATAGATCTCCCACCTTGCTTCCTTAGACATAAATAGTGCTTGAGAACAAGTGGCTTGTGTTTGGGCACACACTTACTTAGATGGATTTCAGTCAAGCTAATGACCTGGTTTCACCAAATTTCCTTAGGTACATGAAATTAAAAAATAAATAAATAAATAAAAGCTTTTTTTCTCCTTTTTTTTTTTCTCCTGAACTGTGTTTTGGTTGAAACTGATGCAAAGCAAATCAGGCCACAAATGTATTAGATGCCAGGCACAGGAAAAGCACACATTCCCCAGGTAGGTAAAAGAGGGAGATCTGGGGTGAGGCCTGTGGCAGGGCAGGTACAGAGCAGCCACCCTAGCAAGGAGACACCTGGCTACCCCCGCCGGCTCAAACATGTATCCACGCCAGCTGGTTTCAAAGTGCAGGGAATCAAAGAGGGAATCAGTCCACTGACTTCAGCTGGCGCTAGACCAATTCCATCTCTTGCTATAATGCAGAAAACCACTCAGAGAGGCTTGAAAACACACTGCTGCCTGTCCCATTCCACATCCTCCAGGAGGGAAATGATTTGGCAAAGCCGTTGTCAGTTTAGTACTATTTGTATAAAACGTGGTTCTTCTTAGCTTGGGTGCCCTTTATAATCTATCTTACATCATTCTTATAATAACAAGAGAGATCTAATAATATTCTCTGGAATTGCTGCATACTTCTAAAAATGTTAGAGGATTTGTGTTTTTTTCCCCGACTCCTATTGCTTCTAAAATTAGGCCTTATTTGTACTAGAAAAAATCAAATGTGCCATGGAGCACTGGGTAAAGCAGCAAGGTACTTAGAGGGCTCGAATCCCATCTCTGCTTTATTTTTCATTGGGGTTGCCAGCAGTTATGTCGGATGATGAAGAACTGGGTCAGTGCAGATCCTGGCACAGACGATTTGCAAACGAAGGCTTTGGGTTGCACGTGGTGGTGATCCCTGCGCGGAGGGTGAGGGGCAGAGCCTCTGACTGTGTGTGTCCATGGGGCTGGAAGGGCCGTCGCGTTTCACGGATTCCAAACAGCAAATCCTGACAAGTGAAAAATGCTTGGTTTTTTTAAAAGTCACACAGCTAGCCTTTTTTAAACACTTTCAGTATTTATTTAACCTAGTAAATAGGTTTATTAGCAAGGTTCCATTCTTTGTAGTTTAGGTAATGGATTAACCATATGTTTATGCTTTAAGGACTCGGGTAAGATGGCTAACACCTATTTCCCCACCTCCTGTCTCGGGGGTTAAGACCTTGGTATGTTGCCAGTTTACTGCTGTGGTCCCTTCCCCTTGTATAATTACAGTCATTCCCAGAGTGAAGGAAATTCCCTGAGCTTTTGCTCTAACTAGCCGCAATGTTTCGCTACAAAACGGCACTTCTTTAAAAGAAGAAAAGTAATAAAACTTTCACATTATTAACTTTTTCCCTTTTAAAAGAGGCTGAAAATGCCATTGTACCACATTAAAGACCTTTCCATAAGACTCACCATTGGCTAATGAGCCTTGTTGTACATTCTGCCACATGCAACTGCCTTCAAGTGTTGCTTTTAACTTAACCTTGATGTAGTGCCAGGAATGTGCAAGGATATACTTTGATGGTGGGGGCAGTCTCCTTTTTTTTTTTTTTTTTTTTTTCCTTTTCTTTTTCATACTGATACATTTCGAAGTATGTGCAAGGTTTAAATTTTACTGTTGTTCAACATAGTAATTAGATTATACTTCATAGCTGAGTTATGAGGAATTATCTCTTCTATAAAAACAAGCAAGCAGATCAGTAATTTATAATATAAATGATAATAAGCTGTTGGTACTTTGTACTTAAACAGTTACTTTCTTCCTGGAGATTCAAAGCACTTCATAAGCATCCTCACAACTCCCCTGTGAAGAAACTAACATAATCTCTGCTTTATCATTAAGAAAGCTAGTTCAGTGACTTCCCAGAAGATGACACAGAATATCAGTACCAGAAGCAGGATCTGAAGAATTTTTACTTTCAATTCCCTCTTTGATTATGGCTCATTTCCTCCCATCACTAGAGTGAATTATTTTGGTAGCAGTCAGTGCTACTGGAATTTCTTTAAATTTCATTTTATGGCCAGATGGCTCCACAAAAATGTGTATTTGATTTATATAATAATATTTATATCACAGGTAATATTCTGGAGATAATTTTGGAGGAACCTATCTGAGATTACTCTTGAGTAAAATGCGTATGATGCTAAATTTGAATCCCAAATTTACCTTGAAGACTTTTTATAGAAATTTGAGCCTCACAGAGTTGTTTGACATAAATTTTGTCTATTATTTCCTTGACTGTACACTATATACTGAAAAAATATACAAGCAGCTTTTTAAATTTTACATTTCATATCTCTTTGTTTTTCTAAAATTTAATTTATCTGTAATTTATAAAATATTCTGTCTCTTATAATCTTGTGAAGTCATAATTTTGGAGGGGAAAAAGTACAATCCTGCATTATTGAAATTCAGCAGGGTGAATTCAAAACACAAACTTATCTGAAGATGAAAGGTGAGAGCAGAAAAAATTTGATAAGAGAAAGATTGTCTGATGTTCTTGAAGCAAAACATGTAAGGTCATTCATAAATTCAATCAAGGGTGAAGGTCCATGGAGAAAATGAATAGCAGGGGACTAACACTAACTTTGCTATAAGCATTCCAAATGTCTAGGCAAAAAAATATTCTCTTAGCTTGAATATGAAGACCTTGGAAAGTCCTCTGGAGAAAACTCAGAGGAATTCAGAATATATCAGAAACAGAAATTGAGTTCTTTTCTTCTATTCTTCTTGCACTATTCTTGTACTATTGTGCAATGCCAAGCAATTTACCATTTTGCTTAGAACTGAGAAAAATAAGAAAAGGTAATTTGAATAAGAGGAGTCTTAATAGGAACAAAATGCGGATCATGCTTATGGCTTCTGGAAATCACACTGCAAGTGTCCAAAAGTAACCAGAAGTGTCTAGGAAACCATGCAGTATTCTAGAAAATCTAGTTGGGAGATTTTCAAAATAACAGGAGAGAATGTCAGGTAGGATTGCTCAAACTGAAAATGAATTGTCTCCTTTAAGCAATGACTGAGCTGAATCTTTCAAAAATCTTAAAGGTGGTTAAAAATAAGTCTTTCATTCCATCTTCTTAAGACTCCAGAAGGGAAGTATTTACCTCATACTACCTCTGGCACTAAGGGTTGAAACACAGTGCTCAATTCTGCAAATTACCAGGTAGTATGAATGAAATAACATAGTTGAATGAAATTAAAATGAAAAACAAAGGATTATAAAAAAGGCATTTGTATCCCTTTTTTGTTTTCCTTTTCATTACTACACCTAGCCATTCATTGTCATTACCTTGAGCTTTTGTCCATTCATTTCTCTCATTCCTTTCAGAATAATTTCTAAAGGATAAATCTTCATTTTCCGGATGTATTTTTCATTCCTTCTTTAAAAGATTGCCAGTAATTATGAGCAATTTTGAAGAGTCCACTACAGGTATGACAAACAAGATTTCTGAGAAAGAGTTGAGATATAGTTCAAATACATGAAGAATTTTTTAACAAGCATGTTGATACATTTTCATTTAATAATTTAAAAAGAAATAAATACATTAATTCAAATTTTGAAATTATTTATGAAATATTTTTTGAAAAAAAATTGTCTTCTTTTAATGAAAATCATTCGAACACAGTTTTATTCCCTGTAAATCAATGAGTTCTTTTCACTTCCTTTGGAAAAGTAAAAAGGAAGAAAAAAGGCAAACACCTTTAATAAAACAGTTTTCAGAAAATTCTGTTTTATCTTTTGAAAGAAAAAAATCAATCAAATTAAAAAGAGCAAAAAAAGTACTTCTGTGTGAGACCTTATGATTTAAAATTGGAGATCCCCAGTAAATGGATGATTATAGCATATATAAAGTGAATATAAGGTGAAAGTTGTAAAGGTGGCCGAGGTACAAGAAAAATACATTCAGGTTGAAGGTTGAGCTAGAGTGGTAGGGGCAAAAGCTGAGAAGCCTAGGATTCAGACCGGACAGAACTTAAAAAGTATAAAATGAACAATTTCTCTGACCAATTTATCTTCATTCTGGATAAATTTTTTTACAGTGCCATTACAAACACCTGGTTAATTTTGATAAATATGGAAAAGAGTAGAAAGCAAAAAAAAAAATGCCTTTTAGAAGAGAAGACCCTTAAATACAAATATGTCAAGGAGACCAACATTGTCATTCCCTGCAGAATTGCCAGTAAGGGTATGGAATCTGGTTCGGACTGGCATTGTATAGGAAGCATGTCACTTCTTTTTAAGTGTGTTGCTTACAGTCTGCTTACACAGGCAAAACATCCTTCACTGCACGATGTTTGCTAATTAACTCAGCAAACACTGGCATGAGTTAGACATCAGTCAAACACAATTTGCAGTGCTAATCTTACGTGGAGATGAGATTAGACCTTTTTATATAATTGTGTTTTCTTTCTGATATAATATTTCATGTCATTCAATTGGCAATATATCCATAATAACAATATTTCCTTACTGAGGAATTATGGGTTTCCTCAGAATACTGAGATCTTCAGTGGGTTACAGTTAAATAACAGAGATGTCGATCTTGCTTTGCAAGGCAAAACTTTGCAATCACAAAAAAAAAAAAAAAAAAAAAAAGATATACAAATTGCTACCATTCTTCCCTCTATCTAAGGGAACAGAAACCTCCTGTGAAGTACAGCTACACAGTTGATTTGACAGCATAGCTGCAGGCAGGGAGGAACAAGTGGAGGGATGTGTATAAGGATAGCTTTATAAAACAGTAATAAAAATGTCATGCAATTATTATTTCTGAGAAAGAAAGAAAAAAAAAAAAAACAGATGTATTTGGCTACAATCTAATAACCTATGCCAGTTATGACTCCTCCAGCCTACGAGGCTTGTGGATATATGGATGAAGAGGATTTAACAAAACCTAAGTACTGTCTTATTTTGGTTTATTGGTGCTTGTGGGAGTGACTGTAACTCCACAGGGTTCTGCAGCTCTCATTTTGGTATCAAGGCTTGGAGCTATGTATTCTGTATTTGGTCAAGTTGTATCAGTGATAAGCTATGAGGTAGTAAACAATTTGCCTGGAAAGCATGTTACTGCTGAGTGCATGGATACACTTAAAATTAATGAATAATTAACAAAACACCTTCTCTTTTTTTTCATTTTTATATAGGATGCTGCTGTATAAGGCAATTCAGGCTAAAAAGACCGGATAAAAAAAAAAAAAAAAAAGAACTTGCATAGTAAAGGTGATTCCGGATAACAAATTGCCAACCTGTTCTGCTAAATCTTTAGATGACTGTAAATGGTAATATGAAAAACAGTGGAAAAAAGGCAAATTCTGTGATATGATGTATAAGCACAAGGAGTAGCGCAGAAGTCTGAAAGGAGTTGCAGAGGTTAGAAGGGACCTTGGAGATCACCCAGTCCAACCCCCTGCTCACACAGGCCAGCTAGAACAGATTGCTCTGGCCTATGTTCAGTCAGGTTTAGAATATCTCTAAAGGAGGTAGGATAAGGATAAAAATCTACTTGTTTGGGCAATCCGTTTCAGTTTTTGACCAGCCTCACAGTACAAAAAAAAAATTCTTCTCTTATTTCTATATGGAGTTCACTGTATTTCAATTGGTGCCCATTGCCTCTTTGGACATCTCAAAGAAGCCTCCTCTTCTGCTCTGTCTCCTTTACTCCCCCTTCCTCCCATCAGGTATTTTGCATCCCCAAGGCTTCTCCCCTGTGTTCCTCCTAAGCCTTTTCCTCTACAGGCTAAATAATCTCAGATCTCTCAGGCTCTTCTTGTATGACAGATGCTCCAGTCCCTCAGTTGTCTTTGTGGCCCTTTGCCAGACTCACTCTAGTATGTCCATGTCTGGTACTGGGGAGCCCGTCACTGGACACAGCACTCCAGCTGTGACCTCGCCAGGACTGAGTAGAGGGCAGTTATCACCTCTGTCACCTCCCTTAACTTGCTGGCAAAGCTCTGCCTCGTGCAGCTCTTCTGTGCCGTGAGGGCATGTTGCTGGCCCATGTTCAGCCTGGTGTCACCCAGGTCCTTCTCAGCAAAACTGCTTTCCAGGAGGTCATCCGCAAGCCTGTACTGATGCGGGGGCTTATCCCTGCACAGGTGGAGAACTTGGTATTGCTCTTTATTGAGCGTCCTGAGGTTCCTCTCTGCCTTTTTCTCCAATATGTCAAACATAGCCAGACGGTAGATAAGACACTCCTCCCAGTTTTGTATCACTGCAGGCTTGCTTGAGGATTTGCTCTGTCCTGTCATCCACATAATGTTAAACAGTATTGGAAACACCTACTGTAAGTACCAAGTTTGAAAGAAAGAATTCTTGCACAGTGGGCACAGAGAAAAAAAAAAGGAAAAAGACTTTAATATGCCAACCATCCTCTCAGTAATGACAGTCTGATGCTGAAATATTTTGACAGCATCCTGAAAGTATGTTCATGATCTATAGGCAATCACAGACATCTATGGAATTAATGGTTGTGCTTGTCACTCTAGGTGGGAATAAATCAGGGGACAATTAAATATGCATTGGACTGTATGGGAAGTAGTTACTGAGAACAAACTATGAGAGAGCAGAAGGGCTGTCCTGGGAGTTGATTCACTTTCCCTGAATATGCAGTGATAGAGCTGTGCTTGACTGGATACAACAGAAGGATATGACCTGAATTTCAGGAGAGGAGAAAATATACAAGGATCTAGGAGGAAACGAAGAATGGAAGGTTTGTTTTTTTTTTTTTTCCCTGGGGAAAAGTGGGTGGGAGGGATCTGGATAATCTAGAAAGTGAATATAGAATCATAGAATGCTTAAGGTTGGAAGGGACCTCTAGAGATCATCTAGTCCAACCCCCCTGCACACACAGGGTCACCTACAGCACCTGGCTCAGGACTGCGTCCAAGCGGGTTTGGAAGATCTCCAGAGAAGGAGACTCCACAGCCTCTCTGGGCAGCCTGTTCTGGGCTCTGTCACCCTCACTGTTAAGAAATTTTTCCTTAAATTCCTGTGGAGCTTTTGGTGTTTCAGTTTGTGGCTATTTCCTCTAGTTCTATTGGTGGCCACCACTGAGAAGAGGCCAACCCCATCCTCCTCACTGCCTCCCTTGAGGTACTGATAGACACTGATGAGATCCTCTCTCACCCTTCTTTTCCTCAGGCTGAACAGGCCCAGCTCTCTCAGCCTTTAGCCATATAGATTTTGAATGAGGAAATAGTATCATGTTATTTATTATATACATTCAGGGATCCAGAATTCTACAGACAAGTTTACATCAAGTACTATGCTCTGGCCTTGGACAAAAAGGGCAACTATCTTGCAGTGAATTATTCAGCAGCTGTGTCTCACTGTGTACTGTGAAAACTGCCTGGCAGGATGAAGACCCTGGTAAATGAAGCAGAAACTTGCACATTCCCTCTCGCTGAAAGGTTTCTTGTCTCACTGGTTGGTTGCATTTTTATCTCTAGTGTTGGTTTGTCTGGGAGGAATGACAGGGAAAGCAGTACAGCAATCTTCTTATGTTCTGGTGTCTTCCAAAACTAATTCCCTCACCCCTTTATATTACTATACAAAGAATATCAGTAGAGGTGGAGTGCAAAAAATGGCCCAGGAACTGGAATTTACTCCATGTCCTAGACAATTTTGCCGATTGCTTGTTCTGCCAAGGTTTCTTTGCTGGACAGACTGGAGGGGTGGCATCATGTCTGTCACATAGATACAGTCTGCATAATCTCACTGGATTTTTCCTCCTCCCGTCTCAGAATTCTCAGGTTTCGGCACAAGTAAGGACTGTTCACCACTGACAGAAAGTCACCAGGCCTCAGAGGAAAATGAGGTTCAGCTGATGTGCTTGGAACAGAGCACAAAGATAAGATGAACCCGGAGTTTTATAGCAGGTCTTAGGACCCTAAGGATAAATTGCTGAGAGCTATTGAACATCCACGAACCTTTAGAGTCTTGGAGGATAAAAGCCTGGATGAGAATCCACATTAAAAGCTGTATCACTACAATGTCTGTAGTGTCAGGGTTACCTCAATAATTCATGTCCTTATACTCTATATCCCGCTATAAATATCAAAGAGATCCATTTAATCCCATGTTTACCTTTTGCTTTAGCTTTCTCCTTTTGTGATCATTCTGTGGATTAATGTTCACACAGTTGTCTTGTGTGCACAAGCTCCCTAGATTTTCTATTATGCACAAGGATAACTTGTTTGCACAGAGATTTCCAATTCATTTTACAGCAAGTCAGCAGGCTGAGTTGCGATCCCCCAGCTCATGCCAGCAGTGTGGGGATTTAATTAGCAGACACAAGGTAAAGGTGCAGTGATTTGGTACCTCTTTTCCTTTGGGCCACCAAGGAGGATGAAAAAGATTCCATACACCTTTTTGGTTAGCCAAGCTGTCTGCTCAAATGTGATTTTACAGATAATGACAGCAATAGCTCCCCCAGCACATTTGTATCTATGTTTAAGAGCTATCTACTGCAGCAGTTTCAGCTGTTATACACAGCGAAATGCTCCTATCCCACAGTTTCCTCCACTGTAATCTAAGCCATTCAGGTTCTTGCAGAAACAGGGTAAAAATACTGTACCTAGGCACAGAGGCAGCAGGAGCTGATTGCCTACACGCTGAAGACAAATTAAGCAGAGACATTACTTCATTCATGTTTTCTTTGTCCTTTTCCATTTTTGTCATTGTCTGAATCTCAAACTTGGCAGCTGCTGTCAGCCAGGTTATCCTGGGAATTCTGTATCCCATCTCAATTCACTGGAGAACAGTGCTCAGTATAAGGACTTCAGCTGATCTTTTCTCATTCCCCCAAGCACTCCTATACCTTCTGCATGCTGTGTGATAGAGCTGTAATTTAAATCTCAGTATTTTAGCTCATAATACCAGATAGCAGCAGAGCTTCAGAGATACACGGAGATAAGAATTCCAGAGATCTCAAACACTGTGAATCCAGACAGCTCCCTGAAGAGTTTAGCACAAAGTATGCTTGAAAAAAACATTGAATTTTTTTTTTTTTGTTCAAGAAAGGATTTTTTTAGAAAAAAATACTAATTTGCCATATCTACTCCTGCCTTACATAATGGATTTTGTAGCTGAGTCCTGAGCTGGCTTGTAATATGCAAGACTCAAACTCCATTTTACAACAAAGCAGAGTGCTATAAAGCAGAGAGTAGGAGACAGAATTAGTGTACGGTGGTTTTGAAAGGGACTGTACTTCAGAGGGTCACACTTCTCTCTCAGCCCGCTTGAGGGATTTGAAATTGTTCTGTAGGTGTAATATTAATAGCAAGTATTGTTCATACAGATTTTGATGTTCTTCTTCATTCTTTATAACTATTGTGCTACTTGAAGCATTATGGGTGAACAGTAGTTGGAAATACTTCAAATAACAGCTATTTCACACCATTTTCCACTGACAGTCAGAGAAAAATGTCTTGCAAAAGTATCCTGGCAACAGAGCTTATAGCATCAGAGTAATTCTTGTACATGTATTAACATGCTGTGGAACTTCACTGTGTTCAGAGAGAACTACAAATACATTTTTTTAACCCAAAGTGCCAGTTTTCCTGAACTAGAACAGTAATGATTAGCTAACCATCCTAATCAGGGTATTTGTGTGGCAAAAAGACACGAAAAGTCAAAAGTATTGAGGTTACATAATTACCTTGTAAGGTATGTTTCCAATGTTTCCAATACTTGCATTATAAAGCATTCTTCCATTTCAGAATCAGCTGTTCTCAACCATTCCATTATTAATCCTACCCTCTGAATCCAGGTGTTTATACGATGCTACAAATTTTTAAAATGCAAATGGGTGGTTTAGAAGCACATACAGGGAAAATTCAGTTGTGAAAACTTTGAAGTTTGAGAGGTAGATGGTAACTTTTACAAAGCCTTTCTGTTGGAAAAAATAACAGTTTGAGCCCATTTAGACCAGGCAAAGTAATCGGGAGCCTTCAGTGGCAGCCTGCCTGCATTGGCAGCTGAGACCTGCAGTGCCCTGGGTGAAACAGCCGCTCTCTGCATACAGTCTCCTGCTCCTTCTGTGCTCTCACTGAGCCAGTGGTCAAGGGAAGCCTTGAAACCAAGGAAGAAAATGCCGCACATCACCCCAAGTGTGCATTTATCCATGCATGTTTTACATGTATACATGCTTCTGTAGACAGCCAAACTTCAACTGTTCCCAAATTTGTGATATAATTCAAAATTCAGAGGAAAAAAAAAAAAAAATGTGTGATTTGCTTTATAGAGATTCCAGAAACTCTCTGATATATGTGAAATAGAATTTCTGGAAGTGTTAAACCAACTAAACATTTGTTTTTCGTTAAATTCATGCAATTTTTGCAGCGATACTGTCCAGGTCAAGTGCAATCTATGCATGCCTCTTACTTTCAGTGCTTCAGGTATCACCTGTCTTCACACACCCAACATAAAACCAATGTAAAAATGATACTGTGAACTCGGCAGAGGAGTGATTCTGTGCTCGTGCATGTCCAGGTTGATTTGGCATTGGGGATGATTTGGAAATGATTGGATCCAGTATTAATAACCGTTGGGTCACCTTGAGATATATAGGCTATTTTATCAAAACCTCAGACTTCTTAGGCAGAGTAAAGAAACCTGAATAATATCTTCCATGAGGTGTTTTGATATTTTAACTTATCAATCCAAAACTCACTTTCTAATTACATAAATATATCTGATCATAACTTCTTTGTGCAGTTATATCTATAACTATAATTTATGTTAGGAGGACGACGATGATCTATGAAAACTTTTGGACTTCAGAAACTCAGTTAAGCTTTCAGTCTTCTTCTATTACTGGAGCAAACCTCTGAATTTTTGTTCTCCTTCAGTCAAATATGGGTAATCATACTTCCCTAAACTACAAGAATACAAATGCTTATGAATCACTTGAGCATGAAAATGTTTGAACTTTTATAGATATGTGGAAAGCATTAGAACATATAGGTTCTTGGTTCTTCCACTCATTTACCACGTGGCAGAGTAAGATTTGCTGATCAAAAAAGCCTGTAAGTACAGCTACTCAGCAGCTATTGATGCAGGTGACCAGTAACATGAATAACTTGAGCCTTTGCCATTGATTAGCTCTGAGTATTTTATTTGTAATAACCTTGTAAAGCTTCAGGTAGAGTAAATATGTTTTACCTCTTTAAAATCCCACCCATCCCTAGAATAGCATGTAATTTTGCGTAGAGGAGTGCACTCCAGGTGGTGATTTCAGTGACAGATGAACTTCTGCTGAGCTGGATCTGCAGGTGAGTCAGAGGGCCTGATGAGCTGAGGCTTTTGGAGGTTTCTTCCCACAGCATTTTGGCAGGATTCTCGTATGTGTGTGAATGCATGAAGAAGAAACAGGTAGCTAAGAGTGATTTATTGTGGCTTTACCCATGGGCTCTGCAGGCATTTCTACACTGTAGCTGTGAATGAGAAGGAATACTATATAGGTGTAAGGATATAAGGTTTGCTTCACAAAATACTTTAAGATGTCTCTTGCTGCAAAATGGTAATATTAAATTCGTACATCATACTGGCTGGTTTTAGTGACATCTTCACCTGTTCCAATTACAGCTGCAAATTACTTGTTACTTAAAAAAACAGACGCTTAAAAACATAGTTCTGTTTGGCTTGATCTAATGCTAAAAACAAGAACTAAAGACAATAGAGGAGATTTTTAAAGGGAAAAATAATAGTTAGGCAATGGGATTTAGGGGTACAAGTGTACATTTATACTTTTAAAAGTATTTCTTGTTTTTCTGAATGACTAAAAAATAACCCAGACCAAATACTCAATAACATAAAGAGTACACATACTACTCAGCAATTCTGCTGCCAGCCCTCATTCTCCTGGCCTGTTACTGTGATGATTCAGGGAAAAGGGAAGAAGCTGACAACAAATTGTAGTATTCCCACTGAATACTGTACACCTTTTCCGAGCTGTACCCCTGAAGCATCTTTTCTGAAAGACAAAGACATATGAAAGACAGAAATGGAAGAAGGCCAACTTTGCTGAAACCTTCCTTAAAATAAGATGATATTTGTGAGAAAGGAGCATCAGCGAGGAAGATGGAAAATGAGAATTGTCATCAGCAGGTCAACTTGCTTTAAGATTTTTCATGCTCTAAAGAGAACTGCAGGAATTTTTCTAGGGTGCAGAGGTAGCAAAATACTGAAAGGCAATTAGAAGTGCTCTAAGTGGTCAGAGCTCCTACAGGCCTACATGAATTGCATCCTTGAGGCTAAAGCAGAAGCAGGGAAGAAATAGGAAAAAGTAAGAAAATCTTTGCCAAGAGTTTTGATATTCTGCCAAGGATAACAGTGACCCCAGAGAAAGGGACAGATGGTTACTCAATTCAGGATTTTAGGAAATTAATAGGAGTGATTTGCTTATAAAGTTGACTTGTGCTATAAGGAAGGTTTTAGGATAAGCTGCAAGATTTTCAATCATTTTCATTACTGTTGTGCACATATTCTCACACTTCCTAGAATGCAAAATGGACTAGGATATCTTGGTGTTTTCTAAAGTCCTGTATGTTTAACTTCTCTTCAATAAGATTTTAAACAACTTTCTAAAATTTAAAAATAAGGACTTTTCTTCATCCTGCTATAGATAGATGTGGACTTATAAAACAATCCCCTTATGTGGTAAACATATCTAAAAGATAAAGCTGATGTGACATCTGTGAATTATCACATTGCATACAGAAAAGACAGGATAATAGTGTATTTGAAGTCATTCAGATGGACTCTGAAGCATGCTGGAAGAGAGCATGGTAGAGAAGACCAGAGTCTGACATTTTCTATACATTTTCTACTACCTGTTTCTGCTTTTGTTTTTCTGTTTTCAAAGGCATCTAACAAGGTACTTAACTTCTACAGAAATCATTACTCTCTCAGTCCCAGATGAAAATACAGACTAGTTTATATTCTGATATTTAGCATCACTAAAAGGAATAATGTTCAGAGTAGGATAAGAGACTTCTATAAAAACCTCTTCTTGTCAAAGAAGTTACTCTCAAGTATCAATTAAGACTTCCTTCACTTGATGGAATGAATTATTTCATTCATTGTGTCTGACAAATCATGCTGTAAGAAGTGCTTCTGAAGATTGTGCTTGATCACTTTAACTCTTTTTGTCCTCCCTCCAACAGAAGAAGAAATGGACTTAAAAAGGAAAGCCTAATAAATAAAAATGTAGGATAAAAACAGCCCTTATTCACTGGACAAACATGAATGTTACAACTCACAAAATACTACACTTCTCCAAATGCCTTTCCATGTATGGTCTTGTACTTCAGCTATGGATAATCAATTTTCATAGAATCATAGAATGCTTAAGGTTGGAAGGGACCTCTAGGGATCATCTAGTCCAACCCCCCTGCACACGCAGGGTCACCTACAGCAGGTGGCTCAGGACGGCGTCCAAGCGGGTTT